>JAWPHD010012054.1:0-78833 GCA_037043455.1 Cyrtodaria siliqua
GACTAAAACAACCACAGAAGAAATGTAAAAAAAAAAAAAGTGTTGATGGGAGTGGGGGAGGGGGGTAGGAAGGGCGGTGGGGGAGGAGGGAGCCCCATGCCCCAATAGGGTGAAGTAATAAGATGCATAATACCTATAACAAATCCCAAACCATAATTATAGATATATACATGCTTACATGCAACCTAGATCTGCCTTTATTGCGCATTTTATGGGCCATCACAATTGCTGGTTCATAGGAGCCCAGAATTTGCAGAAGACAAAATTACTTAGCCAACCCTTTACACCATACTATAAGGAAATCAATTCCAAAATTGTAGTTCTCAGCTATGGACAATGAAAAGTATAGAAGATATAGACTCCTGTAAACACAGCTTACACGCAAAAATTTGATGTGAAACAGACATATTTTAAGGGCTATCAGAATTTGGGTTCCATGGGAGTCCAGTGGTTACAGGAACCAAAATTACTCAAGCAGCCCTTACCATAATGCTATAAGGAAGCTAATGGCCAAATTTGTTGTGCTGAGGGTAAGAATTGTAAGACATATAGACTAGTAAACACAGCTTACACGCAAAATTTGATGTGAAATGGGCACATCTTAATTTGGGTTCCATGGGAGCCCATGGGTTACATGGAACCAAAATTGCTTATGCAGCCTTAAGATAATGCTATAAGGAAGCCCATAAACAAATTTTGTTTGTGCTAGGATAAGACAATGTAAGAGGATATAGACTTGTTAACACAGCTTACACGCAAACCTTGATTGTGGGACGCCGACGCCGACGCCAACGCCGCGACGTCCGACCCCGAGGTGATTACATAAGCTCTCTTGATTTTCGAATAGTCGAGCTAAATGCCTATTGGAAAACAGGACATTCACTTATCCGCTGCCACAGGTTTTCTGTAATTTTGGTTGTATAAAACTATACAAATTCTCAACAACTGCTAAACATTTTAAATAATTAACTATGCTTTTCGCAAATATTATGATTAGTGTACAAGCAGCTCACTGTTGAAAAAGCACATTTATCTCACTATACTTAGATTAACATAATTACATCTTATTATCAGTACAATAAACACATTCTGCTCTATTCTAAACATAGTGGATTGATAATGTTAACCATATTTTACGAGAGCCCAGCGATCCTTATGAAAATATTGATCATGTACACAGACGCTTGATCTTCTCGGTTTTAGCCATAAGAAATTGCGCGAGAATTCGATTACCGTATTCGCCTGAATATAATCCGCATCCTAAGGCTATAATAAAATAATTGCCAGTTTCTCGATCCAAATTTATTTCAAAATAGGGGCGGGAGGGCGGGCAATTTTGTTTATACAACAAATGGAATATGACCTCAGCACAAGATAAAAATAGTAAAAACATACTACTGAGTACAAGATTGAAAACAATTTTTTACTAGTGTTTCATACTTTCAGCAAATATATAGTATTTTTTTTTACCGGGGCGGCATAAAAAAAAACTGGGGCGGGCGGGCTTGAGAATCTAGCAATTAATTTATTATGGCCTAAGTATAATCCGCAGGACCCTACTTTTATACAATATTTGCAGGAAACAACGTAACTCTGTTATAATCCGCATCTGTGTTTTGCTCTTCAGATTTGTCGCAGATGACAAAAAAAAAATAAGATTGAAAAAAATATCTATGAACAATGAAATAAATTATATAAAAATGGTTAAAGTACAAGTAGTTGATTTCTTTCAAAATAATCATTGTTCGATAGTTTTGGTAGTTTATTTTCGTAAAGGGATGTACTCTAAGAGAATGACATCTAAAAGACGCCGACCTTTCTTCTTTTACAATCTAACAAATAGGTCCATCGTGTCAGTTACGCTCAAACTTGTAAAATTTATCAGCTCAGAATGTAATTGTTATCATGGACTCATGCCAATTAAGTTAGCAACACAATTAACCAATTACAACAAACACAGATGACCTGTGATTTAGTGTCGAAGACTGTCAAAACACAAGTCCAGCCTTCACTGTGTTTATGCAGTTTACGCGTTACCATCTACACCAGACTACAGCAATCAAAGCAGAACCCGTCTATGTTTGAAATTTTACTGTTCCGTGGTCGATAAATTATCACAAACAAGGGAATTAAAATAATGAAATAACACAAGCTTATGATGTACTTTATTCCAAAACAAAACAAAAATGATAGTATTGCATTTATTTGTTGTTGTATATATATATATAGTACTGGTACGGGTTTATATGAAAATGTTCAGACGGTAACCAATTTATCCACACTTCTGTGGCGACTGCCTTCGTCTTGCTTTCCCAAAACGTCGAACACAGTTAATCTTGACCGAAATACCTTCCGAAAAAAGACATATGAAATTGAATTCCTGTATTCATAACTTTCGACATGACATCATCAAAATAATTTGAACAATCAGTGATCAATAAATAAAAGACCTCCACATTCTGGTAGGGGTTAACTCAGGTGTTATCGTTGTGCTCAACTGATTTTAGCCTTTATAAAACTAGTTTGTAGTGATAATTATAGTTAAAAGCTATTATTTTTTGTGTACATCTATTGTAGTCTTCTTTTGTGTGTTTGTCTGATTTAAAACACCATATGGATACTTTTAATTTAAATCATGGTCTAATGTTTTCATTTTCATATAAGAGTTTGAGGATAAAGTCTGAGTAAACCCTTTATTTTTCACCTACTGAATATCTCAACCTACCGGAAGTTTGACCAGATGTGAAAGTTATGAATATTACGCACCCATGATTTTCATAAATTCTTTTCTCCCGAAGGTTGGCATAATTTCACAAAAAAAAGCAACAAATCTGGGTCGAAAAGATTCCTCTCATGCTCGCCGCAACTTCAAGCATTGATTCAGGACACATTTTTTGTTGTAAATATTGATGCGTAGAAGTATTTTTCATACTTTTGATAGAGCATCATCAATAAAACTGACCTAATCAGTGAGCCAGAAATAAGACCTACCTAATCATTCTGGTAGGTGATAAACTTGGTCTTTATCCTTGATGTTCAACCAAGTTTACTATTAAAATCAAGGTATCGATCAATGTGGTTCTTTTAAACCCTGCATATTTCATGCAAATCATGCAAACTGATTCACTACCAGGGAGTACGTTATAGGGAGGAGAAACGGGCTCGTTTTGCCGATTATGTTGTCGCGCATGTGTTTCACTACTCCGTGAAAATGACTACTTCGGTTGTTTCGCGAGTGTGTGAAAAACAGCAAATTCTTATAAATTATTACACTTAACAACTCTAATAAAGGTGCTAATGTAAACATAAGTATTATTTATTACACTGTGTCCTCTGATACAGAGCGTGTATTTGTTTGCATGTTAAAAGCACATTTTACCAGACGGGTTCCGATGTAACAAAGATGGCGCCACTCTACGCCAAATAAAAAATGGTGACAGTGTATAGCTATTGCAAACGAGATACGAGGACTACGGGTTATTTAGGCATTAATAATAACAAAAGTGAATAGTAAACATATTTATCTTTGTAAGAGTAGTGTCATGGTGGTGATTTATAAGACAAAGCCTAAAAAGAGGTGATGAAAATGTGCCTTTTGAGATATCAGCTAAATTTTAATTTTATAGAATGAAAAATGGTGTGTGGAGCTATTGCAAACGACGATACGAGAGTATGGGTTATATTAGGCATTAATAAATAACAAAAGGTGAATAGTAGACATATTTTAGCTTTGTCAAGAATGTTATTTCGTGATGTTAATTATAACAGAAAGTCGTAAAAAGGGTGCTGTACAAAACTGCCTTATTTGAGATGTTGGCTGAAATTTTAACTTTTCAAATGTAACGCGCTTACGATCGATTTACCTGTATCGATAAAATAGTAAATGGCGGCGTGTCTAGCGCGACAACATAAATCAATAACCTAGAGCGTTTATGAACGCTCCCTAGAACGTACTCCCTGAACATACATATCTTTCAAAATCAAAATCTTGAAAATTATCATCTTTTTACTTGGTGAGTTGGTCAATAGATTTTTATTTTACTATAGAACCTAAGGATAAAAACCTGAGTAACACAAATTTTATCACCTACTGAAAATAAGATAAAATCCCAACGTCCTCTGCAATGAACAATTATGAATTGAATGATAAATTTTGCTGGAATGTGACATAGATTTGAAATCCAAAAAAAGAGTTATCATGCATCATGTTACATAACACTAACAGGATGAACAGATTTTTGGCGCAGGATTTCTGCAGCAAAGGTTCTTCTTTTCTTACTTTTGATCATATACTTATTGCGTATCGTACAAACAGTTAATAAAGCACCTTTTCAGCGTTCCGCACGATCAGAAAAACAAGTAACCGGAAGTAAATAAAGCGAAACGTTGACGGTGGTTTCATGATAAGCGTAAAGTCGTATCTTTTCGAAAGATCAGATTACACTTAGGTAAATCTTTGATTCAGTTTATTTAACAAAAACATAGTAAGAAGCAAATATACAATATAAAAAGTGTTAAGTGTTATTAGGATAAACATTATTATTTTACAACACGTTTATAATGGCAGATTATGATAACGTAATTAATACGATTAACCGCTTGGTGTCGTTTTCCGGTAAAATGGAGGCAGAGGAAGCGTTTTTCTGAGAAAAAAGTATTTTCCAAGTCAAAAACAAAGAGAAAAGCAGACGTGAACAGTTCAAAAGTTTATTGAAATAAAGCTGAAGTTCTCTTGAACTCATTAGTCAAATTATAAAAAATCGGGTCTTAGTAACAAAGACTAATGGGAAAAAGAAAACATGATCTGACAGATGGCAGCACGAGAGTTCCCAAATTATCCCCGAAACACACGTTCTTATCATCCCTGCCATGATTAATCAAGTGGTGTCATTGCACCAATGATTTCCATAGGTGTATGCACAGACCTAATAACAAATAGATTGGACACTACGACATTATCTAAATTTCACGTGGCACAGTGCGAAAATTTCCAAATTATTTCCCAATTTAAGTACACATATTATGAAGAGTTTTATAGATACAAGTTTCATTCATGCCAAATACCATCACAATTTAATTTTTCTTTCCAATGATAGTATTTGTCTTTCTCTTACATTAAGAGCACAAAAAAAGGAGTTTGACGGAAACTTTGACTATTCACCCTTTTGCCATTATCAAATCTCGCTCTCGTTTTTTCGCTGAGATTTCGAGTTCGTGGTGTCTCAACACTATCTCTGTATAGTGAGTATACAGTGTTTATTTGTTTTAGACACATTTTATAACGTATCATGCAAAAATATCGTACGAGTGCTGTTTCTAGGTGTGTTAGTAATATAAACTGTCAGACTATTGACCTTTTCTTGGGTAAAATGGCTTTTTGTATTGCCATTATAATGATACCTTGAAACTGAAAGTAGATATAGAAGTGCGCCTCGGTTACTCAAATAGCATACTCATCGCGTTTTGTAATTATTTAACGTAATTAGCTTGACTTATTACACTTAAATAAGTTAAGTCCCTGCATTTTAATCCAATTGAACACGTTATACTATACATGTATATATAACTTTCTTGTAACAGGATCTTTTCTACCAGTAGTTTTGAGAGTCCAATACTGTACATGTTGAGTTTTTAAATTCCACACTTAACAGAAGTATATAAGATTCTCCTTTAAATAATGTTCATAAAGGTATATTCCACAAACGAAATATGTATTGCAAAGAGTCATTTACTGTGGTAATATTAACTGTCGACCATTATTATGTAAAATAATTAACAGGACTCTGCAATATATTGTTATTCCTACCACAGTATAAGATTTCATAAATCATAGGACCTACATAGGTAGATAGCTATGCCAAAAACAATTAATGAACAGTTGCTAATGTTGAGTTTATGGCAGGTTGTTTATTGCAATCAAAAGATAAAGGGTTTCTCAAATAGTATTAATGCGGTACCCCGTGGCTAATTGGCTGTCCAAAGCAGGATATTTGTTTAGATCAAAGAGGCCATACATCACAAACACTGGCTACCCGTGGTGTGTTGACATCATATATAAACAGTATACATTGTGTAATATTTTAATTTTCAATTTTATGTATACATGTATTATGTATATACGGTTGGGAAAGCTGTTTGTAGTATGTTATTAATATGAGCTGTCAGATATTGAATTTGCCGAGTGTTAAGAATGTGGTGTTTATTTGTAATTATGATGATATTTTGAAACCGAAAGTAGGTAGCCTAATAGGTCGATGTTCCTGACGTTATTCGAAGATCATAATTATTGTGTTTCTTAAATCGATTTAAAAAATCGTTTATCTGCAAGACAGATGAGAATATCGACAGTGAAATACATAATTTCGATTTAAATAACAAACAAGCATCATGGCTTTATATGATTTAATATTATCAGCCCAGCAAGCATGTAACAGACTTCCCTTTTTTTTTGTTGACAAATCCGACTGAACGTAATATATTTGTAATGTGTTTAGTTTCACAAATGCATACTATAAATAAAATTGAAAATTAAAACAGCTGGTTATTTTTTTACTCTCGCCGTATGCACAAATTAAAATATGACACAATTATAGTAACACACCACGCGCAGCCAGTGTTTGTGACGTGATTTATGGCCTCTTTGATCTAAACAAACATCCTGCTTTGGACAGCCAATTAGCCACGGGGTATCGCATTATTACTATTGGAGAAACCCTTTATCTTTTGCTTGCAATAAACAACATGCAAATAAAACCCAACATAAGCGACTGTTCAATTACTTGTTTTTGGCATGGCTATATGTAGGTCCTATAATTTATGAATGGAATAAAACATATTTTGCAGAGTTCTGTTAATTATTTTATCTATGCCGTAACAGTTATCAACAGTAAAATACTTTTGCGATACATATTCGCTTGTGGAATATAATTAAGTGTAATAAGTAAAGTTAATTACTTTAAATAATTTATGAAACACTAGGATTCTGATCTTTGAGTAACGCACATCTACCTACTTTCGGTTTCAAGGTATCATTATAATGGCAATAAAAAAGCCATTTTACCAAGAAAAGGTCAATATTCTGACAGTTTATATTACTAACACAACTAGAAACAGCACTCGCATGGTATTTTTGCATGATACGCTCTAAAATGTGTCTAAAACAAATAAACACTGTATATTCACTATACAGAGTTAGTGTTGAGACACCCCAAACTCGAAATCTCGCGAAAAACGAGAGCGAGATTTGATAATGGCAAAATCGAGAATGTCAAAACCAGGATTTTTAAGAGAAAAGCGAAAAATTATGACATTTTTAACTTTAAACATCTTTTTATATAATTTCTTACTTTCAAAATAAACATAAATTATTATAATACCATGTTGCTATTCACTATGAATCGTTTGAATGTATTCTCATCAAAATCAGTGAATAATTGAGAGAGGAGATAGAAGGAAAAGTTAAGGTGCCACGTGATATTTTGGTTACTTCGTTGGTAAGATAGGAAGTTTCCTATCTGTTTATTAATATGTCTGTGGTGTATGTCAAGAAACAAAAAATATGCATTTCTCTCTCTTCAGACAATTTTAAAATTCTCATCAAACGTTCGAATGTCCACCAATAGAAAAATGCAGTAAAAATGGGGTAATGTGTCATTTAAGAAAAAGTTGATCTGTTGAATGACGTCACATTCTATTTTGACACGTCACATATTGATTTACCCCATTTCTACGTTCGCTTTACTGTCAATTCTAATGAAATATCGCAAACAAACACTAATAAATTCCCAATACATCATTCAGATGAATTAAAGTTAATAATAACAAGCAATCAAAATTGTGCATTTTTTATCACTAGTAAGGCAGGGATTTTTTTTTACTAGGCATTAATGACTACACAGTGTCTAGGTAACAACACTCACTATTATATTTTGCTGTCTTTTTAATAAAATAAAAATAAAATTAGCATAATATCCCATTTTGCTATTCATTATGAAACTTTTGAATGTTTTCTCATCAAAATCAATGACCGGACCGTGATTTTTATCCACCTCTCCACCCAACCCCAAAAAAAAAGATCCGACCTACCAACCCCCGTTTTTTTGGGCATGTAACAGGAAACAAACTTTTTTTTTTAGGCCTAACATAAGAGAGTGAAACTTCACACGTCTTTGGCATTATTAGACATTACTGAGCCGGATTCTATAACTAATGGTTTTATTTTAATAAAATAAACTCAGAAAAAATAGTTTGAAGTTTTCTATTTAAAGTATCTCTCTCACCAACAACAGCAACATTTTACAACATATGTATACCGTTTCTAAACTACTGACGATGAGGTATATATATATAACCAGGTGCCCTGATACAACTTACAACCATTTTGAGAATCCAAAAAACGAAATTGGCAATTTTACCTTGTGTCATACAAGATTATATGAGATTTGAGTGATTTCCGATTTTTTTACATCTCTGTACACTAGGCACAAAAATTATATCTAGATCAATGATCACAGGCATGTTGAGAATTAATAAACACTAAGACATGATCATTTCATAGATGATATACATACATGTATATATATCCTTATATCCTTCTGTATGTTCTTGGTAAAGAGAATACAATACCTTATACCAACAGTTTTAACTTTACTTTTATTTAGGACAAGGTTTTGCTGATAAACGAAAAAAGAAAGTACAGTATGAATACCTGAAACTGTTAAAGAAAGAAAAATTGAAGTCAGCAAACAGTCAACCAAAATTTGAACATCAGACAGGAGAAAGAAAGTTTCAAGGGAAAGATGGGCTTCCACAAGGGAGAGAAAAGACAGCGTCTGTAGCACATGGGAAATTCAGGTATACAATGTCAAATATCTAAGACCAACTAGAACAGGGCGTGTGGTTTCTATATCATGCCTGCATTTCTCATATAGTTCTATGTATTCTATTATAAAAATATATTTCAGGTCAACTTAAACTACCTTATAATCCCTAATAAACGCCCCGCCCCCTCCCTCCACCATTTTTTCAGAAAAAGTTTTGTTACAACCTACCGAAGTTTTATTCACAATGCAACACACAAAATCACTAGGAAACTTAAAATCCGATGCAGTAATTGATTGATTGACATGCAGACTTCGGTTTTCTTGATAAAGAAAATCATTAAATAATGTCTGATTTAAATGTTAAATTATGTATTTTTGGTCTCGAATAAATGCCCCCCTTTTCAAAAATGTTACGTCCCCGGGGGAGTTTATTAGGGATTATACGGTATATGAGAGCATAAATGGTGTTCACATTCATCTTTGGTAACTTAAGTTCATTTGGATTAAGTTTTGTGAACATTACATGTTTGACCATGTAAATTTGCAAGTATGATCCACTTCATGATTTGTTACTTGAACTGTGATGGGGGACTTCTACTTTATAGCATACTGTGCTCCAGATTAAACATAGTGAGAAACCAGGACTACTTATGTATAACTAACTCATTGGTTATCGTAATCTGCTATTATGGAAATCGATGAGGCAATTCTGATGTACTCTGAGCTGAACGGTGATTCAACCTTCATTTACATATTTATTACATTAGTGTACCATTGCTTTATTACACTCCCGCACCACAAGTTTTGCTACCATTTTTACTAGAAATTGATTGTTTTACACGGTCATAATTCAGAGATCATTTTTGTGTTTTCTTTATTTTGTTATTTGACATGTTGTCTGTTTATTGGTGGTTATTTATACATATTTAGTAGCATATATATGTTGATAAAATCCAGAATGAAATCCAGGATGAGTAGTGTTTTGATTCAAGTTATTGTCCAGCCCTAATATGGGCTAACATTGACCTACCTTTTACTGGTTTTTGGTTGGCTCCCTTTCTGACACGTCATAAGCTTCGCTGTCCTCAGACTTCAGGAACTGCAGCATCAGGATGAGTATGGCACATACCAAAACTATAAGGTCCTCGTGGACAAGTTGACCATGTTGACTATTTCACTTTAATGATTCCAGCTGAGATTTTGGTTAGATCAGTTTTTTAGATACTATTAATAATTTATAGCATTGTCATCAGACTTGCCAGTAAATATAGATGTTCTACACATGCAAACACTTCATGCAAACACTTTAGTCATCTACATGTTTATATACCGGAAATTCTATATAATTGAACACTTTCATTGTGTAACTGAATCAACTATCTTGAAATTCTCGCCCAATATGTTGATTTTAATGTCAAGTCTAATGATTCCTCCAATACGAAACATTATGACATGCACTATTATGTGCTTCCAAATGTTGCTGCATCCGTATTTTTGAAAAAGGGTAGAGCATGACATTTTGAAGCAAAAACCTATAAAAACAACTGCAATGCAAATTTTAAGACAAATGCTGTTAAAATGTCATTTAAGGTTATAGTACAGTATTCTGATCTGTCCATGTCTGAACGTATAAAAAGCGTAATATGCATTTTTTTGAAATTTGTCGATTTTCAAGATTTTAGCGAAAATTAACATGAAATTCAACTATGAAAATGATTAAATTTATGAAAGCTTCTAGTTCGAAACATCAACTGCAGGCATTTTTGTGATTTCCTCTGCTATAGAAAAAATCAAGTTTCATAAGTTTCTTAAAAAAAAAGATAGAAAAAATATATAACTTAAAATTAAGGGGCAAAACAAATAATGATAAAAAATTAAATAATTAAATTTTTTAACAAAGATATCTTTATAAGGTATATGATATACATCAACAATAACTGTTCATTTTTTTATATCACCAAATATGATTAACATAGTTATTTTGGTTAATTTATAAAATTATCAGTAACATACAAACAAACTGTCCTTTTATCTGTCAATTTCTTAATATTGCGGGGAAAAAGTCAACCTTTTAATTCAACATCTATAATTTTGTCTTAAAATAAAAAATACGATCATATTTAAATTATAAACACAGTTTTAAACAATTATGATATGCAGATATGCCTTTAGTGGAATTATTTGGTTTAAGGTAAAACTCCAAAATTGGAAAATAGTGTACACCTAATTCAAAATGTAATTTAAAACGAACCGCGTAAAATTGGAGATTATTTTTAAATGCCTACATTCTAAATGACAGTTTCACATCATTAAATCACGAATTTTAATGATAATCACTTCCGAGGAAAAATAACATCTTAAACAAAAGTGTTCAATTATAAGTTGAACGCGTCTCTTATATATTGTTACAATTTCCAGTTTATTGATAATCTATATTCGTACTGTTCATACTGTAGTCGAGGCCAATGCTAAACCATTGGTTTTTCAGAAACGTTTTGATTGTGTTTTTTTTGGTATGGTCGTTAAGACTTGTGACTTCCGGTTACACTTTTGTCCTTTTAGGTTACAACTATATTTTTTTTTTTCTTTCTTATTTTTTTTTTGTTACTTGTTTGGCCTGAATTTGGAAGGATGTTTTACCCAATGTTTGTTTAGCCTACTTTTGAATGAATTTATGGTGGGTGCCTCAACTACTGTTTTAGGTAGTTTGTTCCAAGATTCTACCAGTCTGTAAGGAAAGGATTTCCTCCTAAGGCCAAACAAAAAAATACCTGTGTTTCCGTGGCCCGACCGACCCTATTTTTAAGGGGCCCACCCTAAAAGTTTTTAAATTAATAAATAATTTTTTATTTTTTTTATTATTTGTTCTGAACAATGATTTATCACAATATATCGAGGTAAACTGACATCCCAGAGCAACTTTCAGCTGTATCGTCAACTTGTATGGGGTTTATGAAATAAATACATGTAAAATCTCACAATATCTTGCTCCAAAAAAAAATGCCTACCTACCGCCCCTATTTTTTTAGAGCATGCAATAGGAAACACACCTATATTTTTGTTTGGCCTAATATCAACTAAATTGACATTGCTTTGACACTTTTAGTGTTAAAGAGGTTGATGCACTATTTTCAAACAAGGTTTATTTTAAGGGCTCTGAAAAACTTAAAAAAGCTGAAAGAATGATCAAAATGCCATGAAGAATAAAAGATATGACCTATTGAAACATAAATGGAGGCGGCCATCTTAGAGCGATGATGTCATCATGCCTTTGTCTTTTAAATCAAAGAAAATCACTTCAAATGAAAATTAAGGTTACCATTTATACATTTTACATATTTATATTTATTTTTAATCCATTTGCAGTGATTTTTATTGCTTTAAAATAGTTTTGTCAAAATGCCATATATGGTAAAAAGGCGCGATGATGTTATTGTTTCAAGATGGCTGCCTCCATTTATGTTCTTTGCAAATTTTCAATAGATCATACCTCCTTTAATTTACATGGCATTTTGATAATTCTTTCAGCTCTTTTCAAGTTTTTCAGAGCTCTTTTAAATAAATCTTGTTTGAAAATAGTGCATCAACTCCTTTAACTTGGTGCATCGTTCCACAAACACAGATTACTGTCAACAATATTCCTATGATGTGGTTCCCGGGCAAAGAATAGGGCCACTGCAGATCCCGTTAGAAGGGTTGGCAGACGGGTAGTCTTCATAATGACTTCTGCATTGTATCAGGTGCCATCTCGCTCAAATCACTAGAGCAGTGGCAGAAAAACAATAAACGTGGCTCCAGCATAAATGGAGTGTCTACAATAGAATTTGCAGCAACTCTGCAGTTCTGCAGGTGAGACGGTTCTAGGCCCATTCTTCATATTTTCACTCGATGTAAATGGAGGATGAGTCTGGCATGTTCATTCCTGTTAGGCGCCATATAACCTTTCATTTGTTGATGCACCTTAAAACCCAATTCAATTCAATATTTGAATCAAACGGTAGTCAAACTGCGCTAATCCCATCAGATATGTCCCTTTGTCTATTCTCATGTGATTCTCATTTGATTCTTGGAACTGTTAACATAATATATAGTCACTGGGAGCTGAGAAAGTGTAGGTTCTTACGGATTTCGGGTGGTATATACTTGTAGTACTAGTTCTACCTAGGAAAAGTGGGGTGGTCTGCCTCTACCACAAAAAAATCGACTGTCATATATGGCCTTACATGTGCTAAAAATGACTGAAAGCATCATTCAACAAACATAATATACAGTACATAAGCAATTTTGTCATACATGTATTAAACATATCCTTGTATGTATTATCATTTGAAATATGAAATGCTTATATAAATTAATTCTAATGTGATACTCATATGTTCTTATGTAGAAGGTTTTATGTAAGAATCATGTCCTACTCCTATTATATTAGTATCATATAATACGGTAGGTATCATGTCAGAATCATGTAAGAATCATATGATACTTAACGCCATTAAAAAGGCATGTTTGTTGTGCACATGATTTTCGCATAATTCCGATTTTACTTCTTTCAATACATGAATTTGATCGGTCACCAGATTTATAGGGAATGTGGATAATATCTAACCACAATCGATCTTGGAGACATTTTAATTAAAAATAAACCACAATTTTTTTTAAATTTTTTTAAAAAAAAAAAAATTGCAGTATATTTGGCAAAGTTTTGATTACCCTGTATATATTTAAAATGTTCTTTTCCTAAATATTTATATTTTTATTTTGTTTTTCAATGTATTTTCGTTTAACACCTTTAATTTTTATTTCAGTAAAGATAGATTTACAAAAAAAGAGGGATTTAATGCTTTTTCAAAAGCATCAGACGAGCATGAACAAAGAAAAGTATTAAAACTGCAGAAAAAAGAGGTATTTATAGATCATCCTCGACCATACCAATATATGTATTGGTCAGGGTCACAGTCAGTGTATAATTCTGGGTTCAAAAGCCTTTTTATACCCCCACAAACGAAGTTTGGGGGTGTATATATGAGTCAGCTTGTCGGTCCGTCCGTCGGTCGGTCGGTCTGTTGGTTTCCGGACGATAACTCTTGATAGGGTTGATGGATTTAAATAATATTTGGTACACGGGTATAACACCATAAAAGTAAAGTCAATTTCGACTTTGGTTACAAACCACCAATTTTTAACGAAGTTATGGCCCCTTTTCAACTCAGAATTTCCCCCAAAAAACGGTGTCTGGACGACAACTCATGAAAGAGACGACGGATTTAAATAATTTTTGGTACACGGGTTAAAGACCATAAAATACAGGTCAAGTTCGACTTTGGTTACAAACCACCAATTTTGATGGAGTTATGGCCCCTTTTCAACTTAGAATTTGCCCAAAAAACAGTGTCCGGACGATAACTCATAAAAGGGTCGACGGATTTAAATAATATTTCGTACACGGGTATAACACCATAAAATACAAGTCAAGTTCGACTTTGGTTACAAACCACCAATTTTTGACAGAGTTATGGCCCCTTTTCAACTTAGAATTTGCCCAAAAAACGGTGTCCGGACGATAACTCATGAAAGGGTTGACGGATTTAAATAATTTTTGGAACGGGTATAACACCATAAAGTATAGGTCAAATTCGACTTTGGTTACAAACCACCAATTTTTGACGGAGTTATGGCCCCTTTTCAACTTAGAATTTGCCCAAAAAACGGTGTCCAGACAATAACTCAAGAAAGTGTCGATGGATTTAACTAGTATTTAGTACATGGGTATAACACCATAAAATACAAGTCAAGTTCGACTTTGGTTACAAACCACCAATTTTTGACGGAGTTATGGCCCCTTTTCAACTTAGAATTTGCCCAAAAAACGGTGTCCGGACGATAACTCATGAAAGAGTCGACGGATTTAAATAATTTTTGGTACAGGGGTTTAAGACCATAAAATACAGGTCAAGTTCGACTTAGTTTACAAACCACCGCTTTTTGACGAAGTTATGGCCTCTTTTCAACTTAGAATTTGACCAAAAAACGGTGTCCGGACAATAACACATGTAAGGGTCGATGGATTTAAATAATATTTGGTACACGGGTATAACACCATAAAGTACAAGGCAAGTTCGGCTTTGGTTACAAACCACCAATTTTTGACGGAGTTATGGCCTCTTTTCAACTTACAATTTGCCCAAAAAATGGTGTCCGGACGATAACTCATGAAAAGGTCGATGGATTTAAATAATTTTTATTACACGGGTTTAAGACCATAAAATGCAGGTCAAGTTCGACTTTGGTTACAAACCACCAATTTTTGATGGAGTTATGGCCCTTTTTCAACTTAGAATTTGTCAAAAAAATGCTAGTCAACTCCGAGGAACCTGCTAATTTGGGTTTGTATTAAATTTAAACAATTTATAATGCATCCTCTTCATGACCATGTCTCTTTTTATTACACTTATACATCTTTGACTTGAACGCTGTAACACGCACATTCTTCTTCTCTGATCACTAACAATATTGAAAACTCTCTCCTCTCCTCTCCCCCACTCTCTCTCTCATTTTTAGCTCTACTGATCAGAGATCAGCAGAGCTTATGCCTTGGTGCGGCGTCCGTCGTCCGTCTGTCTGTCCGTCCGTCCGTAAACTTTTTTTTTGTAGCGACTACTCCTCTGAAACTACTAAATGGATTTTCATGAAACAGTACAGAAATGTTGCCCATGAAGTCCAGTTGATCCTAGCAAAAATTCATGTTGATATGAAATCCAAGATGGCCGCCAAATCTAAAAATAGATTTGTAAAAAACAAGTTTGTAGCGACTACTTCTTAAAAACTCTAAGTGATATTGATATGGGACTTTTTCTAAAAAGATCAGCATGTCATGATGTTGGTCCTTGTCGAAAATCGTTTTGATTCGATGTTAAACATGGCTGTCGGCGGCCATCTTTGTTTACATAGAGTTATTTAGTAAAAATTTGTAACGACTACTCCTCTGTAACTACTCAACGGATTTTCATGAAACTTTAAAGGAATGTTGCTCTTGATGTCTAATTGATCCTAGCAAAATTTCAGTTCGGCCGGAAATTCAAGATGGCTGCAATGACTAAAAATAGATTTTCAAAATTCAAGTTTGTAGCGACTACTTCTTGAAAACTATAAGTGATATTGATATGGGACTTTTTCTGAAATGATCAGTATGACATGATGTTGATCCTTGTCAAAAATTATTTTGATTTGACATTAAACATGGCTGCCAGCGGCCATCTTTGTTTACATAGAGTTATATAATGAAAACTTGTAGCGACTACTCCTCTGAAACTACTTGATGGATTTTCATGAAACTTCACAGGAATATTGACCTAGCTATCAAAAATCTATCAGTAGAGCTTCATGGTCATTGACCTCTTGTTTTTTTCCTGTTTATTTCATATTTTGTAGTTTAAATAATTTGTTTGCCATTGTCTAAATTGTATGAATATTTTGTAGTGGGAGGGCCGGATTTCTGATGTTGTAATAACTTGTGGCCCGACCCCATTTCCATTTATTGGAAATAAATATGTTTAAACTAGACCATTGTTTTCTTGTGGTTGCCATGTTTATGTGACAAGGCGGTATTGTGGGGGTATTAATCACTTCCAGTGATAATTCTAGTTTTATCTCAAATATCTTCATCTAACTTTTGATATATAAACTTTTTGTCAATAGTTATATAATCATACCGATATATTAACGTTAAGGTCAAATTACACAATAGTCACATGATTACATGAATGTTTGAAGGTCAGGGTCACAGACAAGTCATTTTAGCTCTCCTAGCAGCAGGGCTTATGGTGGTAGCATGTTGGTTCTTTTTGACTTCTTTATCTGAAACTGTTGGACCAATTTTGCTCAAAGTTTTATATGGCTGCACCTGTATGCTCGAGCACCTTAGAGATGGAATAGGACTTTAATATTGGCCGCCATTACTAAAAATAGCCAAAACCTTAAAATATCACCTTCAATTTTGACAATTCTTTTTTAGAATTGATTGCTAGGTACTGAACTATAAAGTCTGCGATTTTTTTCTCCCTTTGGTCCCGATTGGTTGCCGGGGGCCCCGTTTGGTCACGGGGCAAAGAATACGGCCACTGCAGATCCCTTTGGAGGGGTAGGCAGAGGGGTAGAATCCCCCCAAATTCATGTTCATTTTATCATTTTTTGTTCATGTTCATTAAAGGTCTTCATCATGATCCCTGCATTGTTTCAGGTGCTATCTCGCTCGCATCAAAAGAGCAGTGGCAGAAAAACAATAACGTGGCTCCAGCGTAAATGGAGTTTCTACGATAGAATTTGCAGCAACTCTGCAGTTCAGGGTGAGAAGGTTCTAGGCCCATTTTCCATATTTTATCTCGATGTACATGGAAGATGAGCCTGGCATGTTCATGCCTTTTAGGCGCCATATAACCTTTTCATGTGTTGGTGCGCCTTAAAAACCCAATTCAATTTTCCCATTGGTCAAAAACAGCCCTATCTCGGGGTCCAAAGTTTGTATTAAGAGATTTTACACCTTCAGCAAAGATTTATAGAAAAGGCAGCACTTTATCTGAACCACTGGACCAATTTTGCTAAAATTTAGTATTGATGCTTCTGTAATGAGGAGTACCTCACAGAAGGAAAAAACACAGGTCAAAATCAATCTTTTGAAAAGGCCACTGTAACTAAAAATATCCAAAACCTTAAAAATTCATCTTACCATATACCACACCATAGATTTTGAAAATCATTTTTATACGCCTGTCGAGACGGGACATATTATGTGATCACACACAGCGGCAAGCTAGTGTCCGCTCAAGTAATTTTAATCAAGTCTTTATAAAAGTTAGACACAATGTTTATAGTCACAAGATTGATAACCAGCCATATCTCACCTATAATGCCAGGGTTATGGCCCTTTCACTGTTGAAATACAAGACAAAGTTAACGTTTTTTTCACTGAAAATGTATTTCTAAATATTTTGTTGTGCTAGAAGTAGAACCTGTGTCCCGTCATACCTATATTTTCCCTATACAGAAAGCATTACAATTTAGTTGATAAAATCTGCATTTGATCTTGTCCACATTTATGAATGGCGTACTTGTATATTGCGATATTGCGTTAATTTGGCCCTCTTGTTTTAGAATTGATGGCTAGATACTAAATTATCAAGTTTGTGCTTTTTGTCTCCATGGAAGCAAAAATGGCCCGGTCCTGGCCAACGTTTGTAAATAAAAGACAGTGGTGTAGCTTGCACATTTTTTCCAAAAAACACAACCAATTTTGCTCAGAAAATCAGCAAAAGCATTTTTAAAACAAAATTGTTGGGGTGGGGGCATGCCTCCAGACTCCCCTAGTAAGATTAAGCTTACACAGCATTTGTAGTCCAGCTCGGCCACCGAAAGGCCCTCTTGTGCCTCTTGTTTGGTCACAACACATCATTCACTGAAACTTATTAATTTCTTCAAAACTTTGGATATATACTAGTACATTAATTATGAGTGATGGCACTAGGCACATCACCACACCAATATACAACCTTGTAGGTTATAAGGTCAGCACCACTGATAAGGACATAGTCTTAGTTCAAAAGTATATAGGGTATTATCATTAATAAGATGCATTGAAAGATCTTCATATTTCAATACATGTTCGATCTTTCATATCCAGAAATTGACCCCCTCCAACCCCACAAAGAACAACAGCAAAAAACAAAAAAACAATACGGAATTGTACCTGCATATATGGAACTATAAATGCTATGCATAATAACTTGTATGACTACAGAACCCATAGAAAAAATGTTTCATTTGCTAATTATATATTTTGTTTGCAGGAGGCTTTACAAAAAAAGAAGGAGCGAGATGCAGCACTGGACAATTATCAAAAGAAAAAGAAAGATAACTTTAAAAAACTTTGTAAGAAAACACACAGAGGACAGCCTGTTATGAAAAATCAGATTGAATATTTACTGCAGAAGATTGAGAAACAAGTAAATCAAACATAAAGCACATTGTTTTAGAATTGAGTTGTTTTCTTTCTAAGAAATTGAGAAGAATTCCATGGCAGAGTCAAAACAATGCCGTGCATGTAAACACTATTTGTCTTTCCTGAAACTCAGAATTTGGATTAATTTTCTGGTGGTAAACTGTGGTGGTGACAGTCAAACTAGCTCGACCACATCGGCGCTACGTCATTTGTGATCGACAATACCTACCTTTTGGCAATGTTGTCAACTTATCTGAATATATATGTCACATGTGCAAGTAGTGATATGACATCAGATAGCATTGACCCAATGTTGGGAGTAAAAGGTGAAATGATCAGTAAATAAAACAAGAACCACCACCTGCCTTGTTTATTGGGAAACTATGTTGAAGGGCATCATTTTGCTTAATTGCCTAACTGAACTTTAAGTATAAAAGGGGCCATACTTTTGTTTAATGCATGAATTATAGAACCTGGCTGGTACCAAGTATATGTTTCGAGAGGGCCTTGCTAGCTAACAATAATCAGTATCGGAAAATAACACAGTATTGTGACTGCCCGGAAAATAACACGGTATTGTGACTGCCTTTTGTCTTTTGTCTTGTCATCGTCCTACTGTTAACTTTTGCTTAACTCATTAACCGCCTGGACAATTTTAACCAAACTTCACATAGATGATCCTGAGGTCAATGCCTTTCAAATTTAAAGCGGGCGTGGGAATTTGTATGACGTGCCATCAACTGCGTGATCACATTCTGTTATGAAATTATATGCTTGTTTGACAATTTTTTTATCTTTGAGAAAATTGTCAGGTGAGCCATTTAGTTCCATTTTGACCCTCTTGTTTAGAGCATGAAAGCTTGGTTTTCTCTTGAATTCAAACAAATTTGTGCAGCCAGTAGAGTGATACTTATACAGAACCTCTTGGGCCTTTTGTTTTTTCCATTTTAGTTGTAATCTATTTTTCTAAAAGCCGGGACAGGTACAGCTTAAATTAAAACCGAAATCAGCTTCTTTTTTCCCCTCTTTAATTCGAGTATATTAATTGTATTGTACACATAATGCATATAGTAAACCAGTGAAAGACTCTGCCACTAAATAAGTTCAACTGCAGTGTGTAATTTTGTGTGTGTATTTTACACAAGATTGAAGAACGTTAATGTATGGAACTCTTTAACTGTAAATATTTTGTCTGAATAAGTCAAATATACAGTATAAATTATTGTTGGCGTTAGTCAGTGTCCATATGTTTTTAGATAGTTCTCTATACTTTTTCAATCCCGCTTGGATCTGGCCTATTCACCTCGAACAAGCAATATCTGTTTTATAGTTAAGGTATTGTTTGCTAATATTTGATCATTACTAAACGTAAAACAGTGGCAAATATTTGAACACTTACATTTAAGCTGGTTTTATAATAAATGTTTATCATACAAACTGCAGGCAGTGCCAACCAATAAATCAATAGCAAGTGACACATACACACTAATGCATAGTAGCTTAAGTTTGCGGCATTATCACTATTTGAATTGTGTTTTTCACTTCATTATTTATAAAAATAACAACCACAAACATTTTCCACCACAAAAAAGTGGACAGTTCATATATACAGATAAATAGGGCTACTTTTATCTGCATTAGTGACTAATTGTGGTTCCATTTAATTAGTATTGCAGGGTGGCCCGGTGGTCAGTATGGTACGGGTTCGAGCCTCACTGGCACCATTGGATTTGGTCAGCTTGTTGATAGGTAGTTACTGTTAGTTCACCTTCATCCCAAGCTCCTAGTGAAGTCCTCAAAGGTATTAAAACTTTCAACAAAGTGTTGATGTCACAAAAGTTATATATATTCAAAATAATTTTTAAGTGAATTCCAAGGACTGTTATATGGACTCCTGTAGATATGGAGTTGTGAAGATTGTCACGGCAACCACCTGGTGCTTGAGCTGAATATTGTGTAAACTATTTTTAGGGGTACTATTGTAAGGATACTTCTCCCTGAAAGAAGGAACATCTATGATGAATTGTTGATGGTGAAGTCCAATAGAGGTTACATCTTGCACAAAAGCTGATAGCGCTATCCGACTTGAAACAGCATCACCCTGGAGAGAAAAAAACATGCCGGTTATTTTTATTTTGTCGTGGCGTTGTCCGTCTGTCCTTTCATCCATCCGTCTGTTAACTTTTACCCGACAACAGATTGTGGCTAATAACTTCCGTTGGTATGAAGTCAACAACAATGAAACTGCACACATCTTCAACCAGATGCAATGCATACATCTTACAAAGGCCCATAATGTCCTTATTCCTATTGTTTGAATTATATCCCTTTGAAAATGATTTAACCTGGAAATTAACTTTGCCAACAATGTGCGTATAATACCTAGGCGGTGCTCGTGATTTCTTTAGTACAACAGCCACCTTATTGTAATATTGCAGGACGCTTTGCTCCACCTGCAGCTCTCATTTGCTTGTATTTGCTCTTCAATACCTGATGATAACTCCTACACAACATATATTTGTTCTTACTTCGTCCTGTTTTAAAGCAGTTTTTATTCACTGGTTAAAGGCACACATGGCAATCCTGAAGTAACAGCAGTTATCAAGTACTAAAATTAGCACCTCAATTTATTAATCCAGTATCATTTTGAAGACATCTGCTTACACATATTTGAATAGCTACCTGAATTACTATTAGCAAATTGTTTTTGAAAATATTTCTTATTGATTATATCGCAAAGTAATATTCAAAATTACTGTTAAATAACGAAGAAAAAAATGAAAACTCCAAATATTATTAAATTTTATTTAATTATATAAAAGCTGGATTAAATTCAAAATGATTCAGATTATATAAATCAAGGTGCACATTCTAATTCTTGATAAATACTGCAAGATTGTCATGTGTCCCTTTAACAATTGCAGTAATGCAGCACCACTTACCCTTGACAAATACTTGCCGCCATGATTCAGGATCTTCATAGAGCATTCTAGAATTTTTGCAGACGTATTGAAGTCATGGGTCTGATCTGAAACAAACGAACAATAACGGCATTCTTACTTTAAGTTGGCTCCCGAGGTTTATGGAAATAGTTGCTGCCTAAATATATACACCATTATACACATTATAAACCAGTTTGTCTCAAATAGGTCCAAAATGCAAACAAAAAACTGACAAATCGGGGAAACTAGTTTATAGCAAAACTTCTTGCATTTTTAACATGACTTAAATGATTCGTCTTCAATACAAGTGGGTTTCAATGGGAGATTTTTTTCTTTCTACTAAAACTGAAATATTAATATAAACGAAAAAGAGTCTTCTGTAATTTTACCCGAATTACTTTTAAGTTTTTTAATTTGTAATGGGATCTAAGGCTTCATTTTAAAATGAATCTAAAATGTATATACTAGTATTGTTAATAGTTGACACCTTATTTTCCTTTGAAAAAACGGGTTTGAAACTATATCATTCATAACTCGAATATGTTTTCGAAAAACTGGAGTTTTGCTTTTATTTGCAGACATAAATTCATGATTAACTATTGATATTTGTGAAAATATTGTGCGAGTATAACAAATGTCTATTTCTTCTTTGACGTTGTTTATTATGCCTTCTGTTCATATGAGGGTAGGAAGCATTCCATCTCAAACTTACCCAGCGTGTACCATTTGCCGTCTTCAGTGTGTATATATTCCGATAAGTCATTGATGACGTAATCAAACATTCTCTTCTGCTCTAAGCACACCTTTAACACATCAAGACAGTTGTCGATTTGTATCTGTGATAAAGACAGAAAACGGTAAAGACAGTTTTCGATTTGTATCTGTGATAAAGACGGACAGGAAACGGTAAAGACAGTTGTCGATTTGTATCTGTGATAAAGACAGACAGAAAACGGTAAAGACAGTTGTCGATTTGTATCTGTGATAAAGACGGACAGAAAATGGTAAAGACAGTTGTCGATTTGTATCTGTGATAAAGAAAGACAGGAAAAGGTAAAGACAGTTGTCGATTTGTATTTGTGATAAAGAAAGACAGAAAATGGTAAAGACAGTTGTCGATTTGTATCTGTGATAATGACGGACAGAAAATGGTAAAGACAGTTGGCGATTTTTATCTGTGATAAAGACAGACAGAAAACGGTAAAGACAGTTGTCGATTTGTATCTGTGATAAAGACAGACAGAAAACGGTAAAGACAGTTGCCGATTTGTATCTGTGATAAAGACAGACAGAAAATGGTAAAGACAGTTGTCGATTTGTATCTGTGATAAAGACGGACAGAAAATGGTAAAGACAGTTGGCGATTTGTATCTGTGATAAAGACAGACAGGAAAAGGTAAAGACAGTTGTCGATTTGTATCTGTGATTAAGACAGACAGAAAATGTTAAAGACAGTTGTCGATTTGTATCTGTGATAAAGAAAGACAGGAAAGGGTAAAGACAGTTGTCGATTTGTATCTGTGATAAAGACAGACAGAAAATGGTAAAGACAGTTGTTGACTTGTATCTGTGATAAAGACAAACAGAAAATGTTAAAGACAGTTGTCGATTTGTATCTGTGATAAAGAAAGACAGGAAAAAGTAAAGACAGTTGTCGATTTGTATCTGATAAAGACAGACAGAAAATGGTAAAGACAGTTGTCGATTTGTATATGTGATAAAGACAGACAGAAAATGGTAAAGACAATTGTCAATTTGTATCTGTGATAAAGACGGACAAAAAATGGTAAAGACAGTTGGTGATTTGTATCAGTGATAAAGAAAGACAGGAAAGGATAAAGACAGTTGTCGATTTGTATCTGATAAAGACAGACAGAAAACGGTAAAGACAGTTGTCGATTTGTATCTGATAAAGACAGACAGAAAACGGTAAAGACAGTTGTCGATTTGTATCTGTGATAAAGACAAACAGAAAACGGTAAAGACAGTTGTCGATTTGTATCTGTGATAAAGACAAACAGAAAATGGTAAAGACAGTTGTCGATTTGTATCTGTGATAAAGAAAGACAGGAAAGGTTAAAGACAGTTGTTGATTTGTATCTGTGATAAAGATAAGCAGAAAACGGTAAAGACAGTTGTCGATTTGTATCTGATAAAGACAGACAGAAAACGGTAAAGACAGTTGTCGATTTGTATCTGATAAAGACAGACAGAAAACGGTAAAGACAGTTGTCAATTTGTATCTGTGATAAAGACAAACAGGAAATGGTAAAGACAGTTGTCTATTTATATCTGTAATAAAGACAGACAGAACATGGTAAAGACAGTTGTCGATTTGTATCTGTGCTAAAGACGGACAGAAAATGGTAAAGACAGTTGGCGATTTGTATCTGTGATAAAGACAGACAAGAAAAGGTAGACAGTTGGCGATTTTTATCTGTGATAAAGAAAGACAGGAAAGGGAAAGACAGTTGTCGATTTGTAACTGTGATAAAGACAGACAGGAAAGGGTAAAGACAGTTTTCGATTTGTATCTGTGATAAAGACGGACAGAAAACGGTGAAGACGGTTGTCGATTTGTATCTGTGATAAAGACAGATAGAAAATGGTAAAGACAGTTGTTGATTTGTATCTGTGATTAAGATGGACAGTAAATGGTAAAGACAGTTGGCGATTTGCATCTGTGATAAAGACAGACAGGAAAAGGTAAAGACAGTTGTCGATTTGCAGTCAATGCCATGCAGAGTTATTGCCCTTGATCTTACTAAAAAATTGTTTGCGGGGTATTTATCACCTTTTCAAAATTCAAAAACACTAATACTGGTATTGGATAATAATATATACATATCATAATGCACTACACGACCACTATCTTGATATGTGTAACAAGTGCGGGATTGTGTTTATAACCAATATTCTGACAAACTGATGGATAAGATCCGGTGTATTTTAGCCAATTTATGTTCAATATGAATACAGTGGCAATGATATATTTTTTATATTCATAATTTCAGTCCGTTATGTATTTTGAAAAAGTTTGCCGCAATGTCTTAGCGAACATTGCCAGAACATAGCAAACGCTCACCAGAAGATTACAGCTAAACGTGTTGTGCAAATGAAGTTTGCTGCAAAGTTGCCGCACACTTTTACCATGCAAATGTGGCAAATCTGCAGCGAACATCGCCAGAACATCACCAGAACCTCATTTGCATATTTGTTTTGCTGCAACTTTGACGCAGACCTCATTTGCAGGTAAAAGTGTGCCACAACTTTGCCGCAAACGTGTCAGTCACCAGGTGCCTATACGGTGTTACCTGCCGAATCCGGGCACTGTCCTATTTGAATGCCTGTCTACATCAACCTTTCTTTACGGTCCGTTTTCTTCCTTATATATTTTTATTAAACAAAACTCCTATAATCCGAACACTGTCTATTCCGAATACCGGCCAAGTAAAACAGTCCTAAAAATGTGTTGGGGCCCGAGGGTGGTCGGATTCGGCAGGTAACACTGTATTGACGAATAATATCCAGTATACAGTTGGACATCGCTATAATCCTAAAACGATCTAATTGAGGAATATAAAGGGATGCCAAAATATTAATGCTTATATTTCAATACAGTGGACAGAGTCAAATTTATACCTTGTAGTTTTTTCCAACAAGTTCGTCCATACTTTCACCACAAACACTTTTCATATGTATCCGGCATGCTTTGATGACCTCTATATCTATGTTAGTGTGTCAAGGTATGCTATATTTTCAATAGTGGCAATAAATAGTTCATGGTGGTATAAAATTAGTGTTCCAGTGCAGGTGCGAATCCAGGGTTTGAGTTTTATGGGGAGAGGGGCTTGACATTTTGAGCAACTGTTTAGGAATCTGGGGCCATCCTATCGATATGTACATGTCATTTGAGGAATTATGTTGTATTTTTAGAATATTTTAGTCCTCCCAGAACAGCCACCACCTCCCCCGCCACCCACTTGCCAGATTTTAGAGGAGTAGGATGCATACCGGGTTCAGGCAGTGGGGTAACACAGAAATATCAGAACAGTGAACATCCATGAAGAATCTACCATAACAAATGGCTTGGCACCAACTTGAGAGTCTACTCTTGAGATTGGTAATGTTCCAGACAAAGCGTAATATCTAATGACTGCAGTATTTTAAAATATATCATAGTTTCTATTTTGATTCTTACGGATGGCGGGAGGTGTACAGTACTGGTTCTACCCAGGAAAATGGGGTGATCTGCCTCCACCACAAAAAATCAACCGTCATATATAACCTTACATGTTTTGAAAGTGACGTAAAACACCATACAAACAAACAAACAGACTATATTTAATAGTTAATAACAGCACTAGATATTGAGTGTCTCAGAATATTGGATTTTATGATCGGAATTATGTTTAATGTAATTTTAAGTAAAATTTACGCCATAATATGACTCATTTTTAGCTCTACTGATCGATCAGCAGAGCTTATGCCGTGATGCGGCGTCCGTCTGTCCGTAAACTTTTTTTGTAGCGACCACTCCTCTGAAACTACTGGATGGGTTTTCACGAAACTTTACAGGAATGTTGCCCATAATGTCTAATTGATCCAAGCAAAAACTCACGTTGATGTGACATCAAAGATGACTGCTAAAGCTAAAAATAAATCTGTAAAAATCAGGATTGTAATGACTACTTCTTAAAAACTGTAAGCGATATTGATATGGGACTTTTTCTAAAATGATTAGCATGACATGATGTTGGTTCTTATTGAAAATCATTTTGATTCGACATTAACAGCCATCTTTGTTTACGTACAGTTTATGTCGTAAAAACTTGTAGCGACTACTCCTCTGAAACTACTGGATGGAATTCATGAAACTTTACAGGAATGTTGCCCATAATGTCCAGTTGATCCTAGCAAACATTCACGTTGATGCGAAGTCCAAGCTGGTTGCTAAAGCTAAAAATAGATTTTTAAAATAAGTTTGTAAGGACTACTTCTTGAAAACTATAAGTGATATTGATATGGGACTTTTTCTCAAATGATCGACATGGCCGTCAGCGGCCATCTTTGTTTACATGGAGTTATATTATAAAAAACTTTTAACGACTACTCCTCTGAAACTACATGACGGATTTTCATGAACTTCACAGGAATATTGCGATTGATGTCTAGTTTATCCTAGCTAAATATCAGGTCGGCCGAATATTCAAGATGGCCACCATGGCTAAAAATAGACTTTAAAAATACAATTTTGTGGCGACTACTTCTCAAAAACCATAAATGATATTGATTTGGAACCTTTACCAAAATGACTGGCACGACATGTAGTTGATCATAACCAAAAATCATTTAGTTTTGATGTCAAACATGGACGCAAGCGGTCATCTTTGTTTACATAGGGTTGTATGAGGAACTTGTGGCGACTACTCTGAAATTACATCACGTTTTTTTCATGGAACTTCACAAGAATGTTGCTCTTGATGTATAGTTGATCATAGCAAACATTCAGGTAGGCCGGAAATGCAAGATGGCCACCACGGCTTAAAATAGATTTTAAAAATACTGTTTTGTGGCGACTACTTTTCAAAAATCATACATTGAACCTTACTAAAATGACTGACACAACAAGTAGTTGGTACTAAACAAAATTCATTTTCAATTCAAACATGGCCGCCAGAGGCCATCTTTGTTTTCATATATTTCTATAGGAAAAAGTAGTGGCAACTAGTCCTCTGAAACTACTTTACGGATTTACATGAAACTTCACATGAATATTGCTCTTGATGTCTAGTTGATCCTAGCTTAAATTCAAGTCGACCAGAAATTCAAGATGGCCACCACAGCTAAAACAGATTTTTGTGGCGACTACTTTTCAAAAACCATATTGATTTTGAAAATTTACCAAAATGACTGGCACAAAATGTAGTTGGTCCTAATCAAAATTCATTTCAATTTGATGTCAAACAAACATGGCCGTTAGCGGCCATCTTTTTGTTTACATTTAGTTATATAGGAACAACTTGTGTCGACTACTCCTCTGAAACTACGTCATGAATTTTCATGAAATTTTACAGGAATGTTGCTCTTGATGTCTAGTTGGTCAATTTAGCTCGACCAGAATTCATGATGGCCGGTCGGCCAGAATTCAAGATGGCCACTATAGCTATAAATAGATTTTAAAAATACAACTTTGTGGTGAATACTTCTCAAAAACGTGTTGATTTGGAACCTTTACTAAAATGACTGGCATGACATGTAGATGGTTCTAAACAAAATTCTTTTGATTCAATGTCAAACATCTTTGTTTACATAGAGTTATATAGAGTTATATAGGAAACACTTGTGGTGACTACGTGTCTAAAAGTGCTTGTCCTATTTCCATAAAACTTCACAGGTTCCCATGGCTGATCTAACTATCAAAATCTATCAGTAGAGCTTCAAGGTCATTGTTCACTTCTTTTCTGTTTTTGTGGAAGACTATTGGAAGCATCTGAATAACTGCTGTAATCTATGTTATTTATCTCGAGTAAACCTAGATTGTTTTACATTTTAATTACAATGAATGAATGAAATTAAATGAAAGAATGCATCAAATGAATATGTGAATTCTGGCAAAATATATCGGGAGGGAACCACTGGCTGCAAAATTGACGAAACATAGGTAGTGGTAATCTGAGCCTTCTCTGACCTTACCAGCCCTTTTTACGATTTTTGATATTTCATCTGGCTGTAAAGCCGCAAAAAAAAAAGAAATAAAAAAAAGGCTTTTAGGGTCAGAGAAAGCTCGGATTAAGGTAGTGGTTACAAACGAAAATGGTTAGATTGGTGTGATATCCTTTCCTTTGGCAAGTGTGGTAATAAACATGATAAAAGTTTAATCTGTTGAACTAGGCTGTTGTTCAGGCATTGATTTATGTCTTCAGAAACCTAGCGGATAGATTTGGCGCATTCTCAAGTGACTTTTAAATCAGAATATTCACAGCTGTATGGTAGATACAGAATATACAACCATAAGATCTGTGATACTCACAGCTACCACAAGTACATACCAGCTGGTACAGAACAGTTACACGTTAATATTCCAAAAGGATATTTCTACCATAAGTACATGTTTTGGCGCCAACTTGAGCAGTTCGTGCAGCAGGCCTCCATCTCCACCACCAAGTATGAGAACATTTTTGTCTGCAAATGTATTACGCTCCGTACCTAACAACGTCTGCGTATAAATGTCGTCTGCTTCAGATATCACTGTGTATAATGTACTATTTTTTGTAACTAATTGTATATATGTATACGAGAGTGGAACAAATCCAAATACCAATGGAACATGTCAACGAGAGTGGAAGGCAATAACCCAAAATGTATACGATAGTGGAGCGTAAATAACCCCAAATAGATACGATAGTGGACCTTAAATAACCCACAATGTATACGAGAATGGGACATACCCCGAAATGTAAAAGGAGTAAAGCTGAAATAACCCCAAATGTAAACAATTAACAGAGGAACTTAAATAACCTCAAATGTAAAACGAGATTGGAACATTCAACAATCCCATATATAAACAAGAGTGAAACGTTAATAACATCAAACCCAAATGTAAATGGGGGTGGAACATAAAGTCAGTGAGAGTGGAACGTATGTAAACCCAAATGTCAATGAGAGTGGAACGTAAAAAAACCCATCTATAAACAAGAGTGGAACGTAAAAAAAAAAAATGTCAATGAGAATGGAACATATACAATCCCAAATGTAAATGAGAATGGAACATAAACAACTGCAAATGTCAATGAGTGGAACATAAACAACCAGAAATGTCAATGAGAATGGAATGTAAACAACCCCAATGTAAATGAGAGTGGAACGTAAACAACCCCAAATGTAAATGAGAATGGAACATGAAACAACCCCAAATGTATATGAGTGGAATGTAAACAAATGTAAATGAGAGTGGAATGTAAACAACTCCAAATGTAAATGAGAATGGATCGTAAACAATCCAAAAATGTAAATGAGAGTTGAACATAAACAACTCCAAACATAAATAAGAGTGGAACGTAAAACAACTCCAAATGTAAATGAGTGTGGAACGTAAATCAACTGCAAATGTAAATGAGAATAGAATGTAAAACAAACCCAAATGTAAATGAGAGTGGAACGTAAACAACCCCAAATGTAAATGACAATGGAACATAAAAACAACCCCAAATGTAAATGAGAGTGGAACATAAAACAACTCCAAACATAAATAAGAGTGGAACGTAAAACAACCCCAAATGTAAATAAGAGTGAAACATAAAATAACTCCAAACATAAATGAGAGTGGAACGTAAAACAACTCCAAATGTAAATGAGAGTGGAACGTAAAACAACTACAAATGTAAATGAGAATAGAATGTAAAACAAACCCAAATGTAAATGAGAGTGGAACGTAAACAACCCCAAATGTAAATGAGAATGGAACATAAAACAACCCCAAATGTAAATGAGAGTGGAACATAAACAACTCCAAACATAAATGAGAGAACGTAAAACAACTCCAAATGTAAATGAGAGTGGAACGTAAAACAACTGCAAATGTAAATGAGAATAGAATGTAAAACAAACCCAAATGTAAATGAGAGTGGAACGTAAACAACCCAAATGTAAATGAGAATGGAACATAAAACAATCCCAAATGTAAATGATAGTGGAACATAAACAACCCCAAATGTAAATGAGAGTGGAACGTAAACAACCCCAAATGTAAATGAGAATGGAACATAAAACAACCCCAAATGTAAATGAGAATGGAACATAAACAACTCCAAACATAAATGAGAGTGGAACGTAAAACAACTCCAAATGTAAATGAGAGTGGAACGTAAAACAACTGCAAATGTAAATGAGAATAGAATGTAAAACAAACCCAAATGTAAATGAGAGTGGAACGTAAACAACCCCAAATGTAAATGAGAATGGAACATAAAACAATCCCAAATGTAAATGATAGTGGAACATAAACAACTCCAAACATAAATGAGAGCATAAATGAGAGTAAAACGTAAAACAACTCCAAATGTAAATGAGAGTGGAATGTAAAACAACTGCAAATGTAAATGAGAATAGAATGTAAAACAAACCCAAATGTAAATGAGAGTGGAATGTAAACAACCCCAAATGTAAATGAGAATGGAACATAAACAACCCCAAATGTAAATGAGAGTGGAACATAAAACAACTCCAAATGTAAATGAGAGCGGAACGTAAAACAACCCCAAATGTCAATGAGAGTGGAACATAAACAATCCCAAATGTCAATGAGAGTGGAATATTAACAAGCCCAAATGTAAATGAGAATGGAACATAAAACAACCCCAATGTAAATGAGAGTAGAACGTAAAACAACCCCAAATGTAAATGAGAATAAAACGTAAACAACTCCAAATGTAAATGAGACAGGAACATAAAACAAACCCAAATGTAAATGAGAACAGAACATAAAACAACCCCAAATGTAAATGAGAGTGGAACATAAAACAAGCCCAAATGTAAATGAGAATGGAACGTAAAACAACCCCCAATGTAAATGAGAGTGGAACATAAAACAACCCCAAATGTCAATGAGAGTGGAACATAAACAATCCCAAATGTCAATGAGAGTGGAACATAAGCAATCCCAAATGTAAATGAGAGTGGAACATAAAACAACCCCAAATGTAAATAAGAGTTGAACGTAAAACAACCCCAAATGTAAATGAGAATGGAACGTAAAACAACCCCAAATGTAAATGAGAATGGAATGTAAACAACTCCAAATGTAAATGAGAGTGGAACGTAAAACAACCCCAAATGTAAATGAGAGTGGAACGTAAACAACCCCAAATGTAAATGAGAATGGAACATAAAACAATCCCAAATGTAAATGATAGTGGAACATAAACAACTCCAAACATAAATGAGAGTGGAACGTAAAACAACTCCAAATGTAAATGAGAGTGGAATGTAAAACAACTGCAAATGTAAATGAGAATAGAATGTAAAACAAACCCAAATGTAAATGAGAGTGGAACATAAAACAACCCAAATGTAAATGAGAGTGGAACGTAAAACAACCCCAAATGTAAATGAGAGTGGAACATAAACAACTCCAAATGTAAATGAGAATGGAATGTAAACAAATGTAAATAAGAATGGAATGTAAACAACTCCAAATGTAAATGAGAGTGAAACGTAAACAATCCCAAATGTAAATGAGAGTGGAACATAAACAACTCCAAACATAAATGAGAGTGGAATGTAAAACAACCCCAAATGTAAATGAGAGTGGAACGTAAAACAACCCCAAATGTAAATGAGAATGGAACTTAAAACAACTCCAAATGTAAATGAGAATGGAACGTAAAACAACCCCAAATGTAAATGAGAGTGAAATGTAAAACAATCCCAAATGTAAATGAGAGCGGAAAGTAAGTAAACCCAAATGTCAATGAGAGTGGAACATCAACAATCCCAAATGTAAATGAGAATGGAACGTAAAACAACCCCAAATGTAAATGAGAGTGGAACATAAAACAACCTCAAATGTAAATGAGAGTGGAACATAAACAACCCCAAATGTAAATGAGAGTGGAACATAAAACAACTCCAAATGTAAATGAGAATGGAACATAAAACAACCCCAAATGTAAATGAGAGTGGAACGTAAACAACCCCAAATGTAAATGAGAATGGAACGTAAAACAACCCCAAATGTAAATGAGAGTGGATCGTAAGACAACCCCAAATGTAAATGAGAGTGGAACATAAACAACCCCAAATGTAAATGAGAGTGGAACGTAAAACAACCCCAAATGTAAATGAGAATGGAACGTAAACAACCCCAAATGTAAATGAGAGTGAAACGTAAAACAACCCCAAATGTAAATGAGAGTGGAACGTAAACAACTCCGAATGTAAATGAGAATGGAACGTAAACAACTCCGAATGTAAGTGAGAGTGGAACGTAAACAACTCCGAATGTAAATGAGAGTGGAATGTAAAACAACCCTAAATGTAAATGAGAGTGTAATGTAAACAACCCCAAATGTCAATGAGAGTGGTAAACAACCTCAAATGTCATTGAGAGTGGAACTTAAGTAAACCCAAATCTAAACGACATTTGAACTTAAATAACCCGAAAGCTGTGATGAAAATTGAAACATATACAGCCCTGCCAAAAGGTAAACGAGAGTGGAACATAAATAACCCGAAATGTAAACAAGAGTGGAACATAAATGAGTTACATTAGTATAGTACATGTAGTATATACAAAGCTATGGATTCTAGTATGGAAGATGACTCACTTATGTCGCCATCAAGAACGAGCATGTTACCGAAGTCTCGTGTTTTGTATATCTTGATATTTTGCCATTTGGAATCCTTCTCCAGCAGGAGGTCGAGGTGCTCATACTCAAGCAATGTGTTATCCCCGTAGACAAAATAGGGGCAATGCAGTCCCCTTTTGAGGGGTGTTGGTAGGCTGAAATGTTGTAGGAAAACACACACTTAATTAAACTAGATACATTCTCATATAATATAAACAGCTGAGTACAACAGAGATAAAGTAGCATGTGCAGCACTGCAGTGGCGTGTGTGGTCTGCTGGTAGAGCGTCGGACTATCCTTGAGCAAGATAATAAATACATATTGCTTAGGCCATAATAAATTAATTACTAGTTTCTCATCCAAATTTAGTTCAAAATAGGGGTGGGGGTGAAATTTTATTTTTTATTTTTTATGTTATACAACAAATGGACAATGGCCTCGGCAAGGCAAAAATAGTAAAACCTGCTACTGAGTACTTCCAAGATTGAAAACACATTTTTAATAGTGTTTCATACTTTCAGCAATTTTTTTTTTTTTTTTTTTTTTGAAGAAATAAAAATTACCGGGGCGGCATAAAAACACGGCGCGAGCTGGGATGAGAATCTAGCAAATATATTTATTATAGCCTTAGTACTTGTTCTACTCAGGAAACCTGCACACAATCTTCGAAAGAGCGTGTAGATAGTATAATAGTCACCATATAGAAACTGAGCCAAAATGAGTACAACAACGGCCTAGTAGCATGAGTTGCAGGCTGTAGTAGAAGTTGAGTCAGTACGAGGTGCACGAATAGCAGTTCAATAGCGCAATACATAACTATAAAGCAACCCATATGCTGTTTAAAATGTCACCAAAGTACAATGCAAGTTTACACCATGTTTAGCACAATCTGAATTTAATCGGGACTTATATTGAAATACCTTCTGGTGAACAAGCATGCATCTCCAAGGGCATCTTTGATCCGTAATTCCACGTCCTTGATTTCCTGCAATGCAAGAATACCGACAGTTTAACGGCTCATCAAAATAGGATATGTTATTTAGAACTGCCCCAGAGATCGAGTGGAGACATACACAGGAATCCGGGAACCTGCCCTACTCTTACATATACATATACATTCCTATGAACCATAACGTGCTTGAGGATCGACTCCGATATACGAGACTGCCTTGTTTACGTCCCTAGCTATGAAAGGTGTCTTTCCCAAGAACACACAAACGAAACTCTGTGGCACCTTACGTAAGTAGGTCATCTTTGTATACATGTATATGCATTTCAACTTCTTTGTATATGTAGGGCGTCCGTGGCCTTGTGGTGAGAGTCTCTGACTTGAAATCACTTACTCCTCACCGCTGTAGGTTCGATCCCTCAGGGGCCTAGGAATCTTTATGTGAGGAAGCTATCCAGCTGGCTTGCGGAACGTCGGTGGCTCTACCGAGGTACCCGCCCGTGTATGAAAATTGCACGGAGGAACACCTGGGGTCTTCCTCCACCAGTGGAAGCTGGAAAAGTCGCCATATGACCTTAGCTGTTGGGGCGATTATAAAATCCAATTCAATTCAATTCCTTGTATATTATACTTACTGACACGGTTCGTTTATCTGCATCGTGTGTTCCTTTGAACTGAATATCAAGTGTTACTAGGCCATCCGTGTATATATGCATTACAACATGACTGAAATGGAATATAAATGAATTCATGCTTTTTATTATTTCATTATATCATGCAACTGATGTTTCTACTATACAAATACAGCTATTTCATACGGTCTTAATAATTGCTGCCCAATTACTACAACTACATATATGTAATGATAGCCACCATAATCATACGTTACCTGTTGATGTGGTGGAAGTAACGACATTGTGTGGTGGATTAACGCCTCAGTGTAGTGTAAATTTACACCGATGGTAAAACGATGAATATTTGCTTGTTCTTATTTATATATTGCAGAAGTGTGACATAGCGCAACATGGTGTCCATACATTTTCAAGCAAGAACACATAATAATTGTCTTGCCTTCGGTGTAAATTTACACCCTAGTGAGGCGTTATTCCACCACATCAACGGGTAACGTATGGACATGCTATTGTTCGACGACTTATTTAAAAGAGTCATTAATCAACCATTTGCATTACATATATACACAATATGTTTTATACTTATCAATTTAGGAATGCAATACATTTCAAAAGAAAGTGTTCAGAATTTATAATATATATACATAGTCATACATAGTCATTTACTGAAAGGCCGAACATATTTTTGCTAAAGTTACTTCCTTTAACAAAAAACCTTCCATTTATATTTTGATCACTGCAGACGTTAACTGTTTTTTCCATTGTGTTTTTTTTCTTCAAGTAAATTAAATTTAAAACTGTTTCCACGATAATTTTTATTTTGTTTACATGTTTAGTAACTCAGAATTTGAGTGTCTCTGGCTCGCATTTTATCGCTTTTCTTCCACTCGCCAAACTGCACAGTCGCCAAACTGCACTGAAATTCCAAGTTAGGCCTACTAACCATGCAATATTTATACATATACCAGTTTACGAAAATAGTATTTATATATGGAATATACATCGCTTTTAACATTCTTTAGTCATATCACGGCGGTGTCGGCTAGTAGTTGAGAGCTGATTGCTCAACTTTATAGTGCTGCCAAATTGGAATACCACGCCATAGACAAACTGGCATGATGCCTCACCCAGTCACATTATATTAACTCCGGACTGACCAGTACTATAAGTTATAACTACAGTCTATATGCTGAATGTCAAGCAAGGGAGATACTAGGCTAGTACTATTTTGATGAAGTCTTTGGTATGCCCAGGCCGGGGATTGAATCCTCGACCTCCCGCGTGCGAGGCGAACACTCTACCTCTAAGCCACACCGTAATGCGATAAGTCTTATCCATATGATATTTCTTGAGAGGGTGACAACGATTTATTTGATTTTAGGGTCCAATGCTTGTACAGTATATAGGGATTTATATGGAAAACTCTTCTTTTCAATTCCCCGTGTGGTTGCCGGGGTAGAATACAACCACTGGAAATCCCGCTAGAGACAGAGGGGTAGGACGCCTTCATGTTCATTTTATCATTTTTTATCATGCTGATTTAAGGCCTTCATCGTGACACCGTGTATGCAAACGTGGAAACGTGGTTCCATCGTAAATGGTGGTCTACTATAGAATTTGCAGTTCTGCAGGTTAGATAATTTTAGGCCCATTTATAGTGATGTAAATGGAGGATGAGCCTGGCATGTTCATTCCTGTTAGACGCCATATAACCTTTCTTGCTCAATTCTTCTTTTCAAGAAGGTATTTCTTTTCAAGAAGGTACTATACATATACCTGCCATCCTTTCCTGTTGCCACAAGCAGTTTGTCATCATTAGCCATGTCTATACACGTTGGAGATCCTATCACGTTGATACACATCGCCGGGATAGTAAGCAGCATCTGCTTCGTCTCTGTATAAAGAAATCGAATGTTCGCACAAAACTCAGACTGTCACATGGACATAATATAATATTCACCAGCATGTTTTAGTCTATGAATCAGACTCAAATCATAGAGTATGACTCATTCAAAAATCTGAGTCTGTTTTTGAGATCTTCCTTGGCCGGGATAGCAAAGACGCTGCGTCTAAAACTTTCTCGCCTCTCATCGCTGCAGGTCCGAATATTACTAGAAGCTCGACTAGTCAAGTGAGAAAGCATTGATTCTTGCGGATGGCAGGAGGTATACTTTACTGGTTATACCCAGGAAAAACGGGGTGGTCTGCCTCCAGAACAAACAAATCGACCGTCATATATGGCCAAACATGTGCTAAAAAATGACGTAAAACACCATCCAAACAAACAAACAGTTTTTCAGACACAAACCTTTAGTCTGAGTTAAACAAACAAACAAAACAAACAACAAACAAACACACTAACAAACGAAAACTCAAGTATCCATTACGTGGTCTGAGTATAAATTTGCATACCCCATCCAACCCTTTCTCCAACAAGCGAAAACGGGGTTGGCTGGGGTATGAAATAAAACCTTAAGTTCGGCTTAAATAGTTTACATAATTATTGTAAAATTAAAATATTTAATAGGCAGATGCTCTACCTATATCTTTTTGTCCACCAATTGATGTAAACTTTACTTAATTGTAAAGAGGACTATGAAAAAGGTAAACGGCAATAATTTCAACCCATGTAATATGCGTTTTGCTGGGGAAAAACCGGATAGAAAAGATAGGATTTTTTAAATTGTATTCGTAATTGTTTAGACAAGCCGATTACGGAGATTTTCCGATCTTATTCGTTTACAATCGGAACTGCCTCGTCGGATTGGCGACGAGTTCCGATCGATTCGTTTACTATCGAAACTGCCCCGAGTAGTTTGTTTTCGTTCAACTGATGGCATTGCGCATGTCCGATAAAATCGTAAAAACTCGTAGTTCTCCGGCAGGAATAAACGGTTGGGCAGCATTTTATTCAAGATATTGTTTTGATCATGATTAATAATTTACAGAACTGGAATACGAACCGTGTTGCTTCTTAGAATACTCATAAAATAGCTTTGCATACATATAAATGCAGTAATATTGAGCATTTAATATTTTACATTAAAAATCGCGTAGATATAGGTAGTGCCACTTTTAAGCAGGTTATCGCATTTTTTCAGTAAAAATGTTTTTAAACGTGCTTTATTGTCGCAATATCCGTTATACAATCCTGCTAATATAAGCTTTCCCATCGCTTAATGGAATTAAGGCGTAACCACGTAATGTTAGAGATAACCTACAAGTACAAGTATGTATTCCTTCTGAATAAAAGCTGAAAACACACACAAAAAACTGATTAGGAACCTGCATATAAGTGATAAGAAATATCTGCACATGTAAAAGTATGTACCGTATACAAATCGACCAGGAAACGTAGCTTTCGTAGAACACTATCAACCAAAACACGCATTAACACAAACAACAATAACAACGTTAAAGGGACACACGGCAATCTTGAAGTGTTTTAGATGATAGACTTGATTTATATATCCAGCATCATTTTTACTTTTACCCTGGTTACATTTAAATAAACCAAATTTTAAGTATTCACTATTTCGTTTTATTATACTACATATTTTAATATATTATTGATGCAATAATATCAAAAATTAATAATATGCAAAAACAAATGGCTTAATACAATTCTTATAATTAACATTAATGATTGAACAAATGCAATTTATGTAGAAAAACTAACGGGACGCCACTAGTTTTTAAAAAAATCAAGATTGCCATGTGTCCCTTTAATAATAAAAAGCAAGGCATGCGCCACCACAAACTCAAACGGGTTGACAATAGGGCTACCGCTGGGGGAATTAAACCAGGTTCTAGGGTGCGCCAAATTTCACTCTTACTCTATTGGCATCCCAATAGTGTAAATAAAGAAATCGCCGCCATGTTATATTCTCCAACAAACAAGTTCCATGACCATTTTCTGACTATTTTGTCAGTTACTACCTTGTTACGGTGGCATGTTCAATATTTGTGGAAAGAGTCATAACTCTGTAAAAACTGAAGGAAAAAAACACAACACGGTTATAGAACGGCACATTTATTAATTTGATAACGTTCTAGATACATTCAAGCTATGTCTTGATCGCAGTTGAAATGCGCTTTACGTGTTGTCAAATTTTCTGTCGATAAAATCGGTCTCTTTATACCTGACAAGTCTCATTCATTGGGCGTGAGACACACTCTCACGCATTGAACGTGAGACACGCGCATTGTTGTGTTAAATCACGCTCTCGCGCATACATTTTATGTTCTTACGCATTTTGCATCCTATATTTACCAAACTTTGCCATATTGTTGATATTGATAAAAGCTCAATTAGGTTCGAAAACCAGCCAGATTGGATCATTTACACCGGAGTTATGGCCCTTGATTTTCTGAAATATGCTATAATTTGGCCTCGTTAACACGATAGGGCTTTCTTTTTTAATCGGATCTTTTCCCAAACATTAGCAAATCGTTGATGTCAACAAATGCTTGTACGATTTTGAAAACCAGCCAGATAGAACCAGCAACACCAGAGTTATGACCCTTGATTGAGTTAAAATTACTGTATTTTGCCTCGTTAAAGACGAAAGGGCCTTCATTACCAGATTGTTACTTTCAATGAAAACTTGGGTAAGTTTGAAAACCAACCAAATGAAATCAGTAACACCGGAGTTATGGCCATTGATTTAGTTAAAAAATGCCCTCTTTTGCCTCGTTAAGACGAAATGGCCTTCATTTGGCCGGATTTCAATGAAACTTTGCAGGAATGATCAGTACCTTGTCTAGTTGTGCATATCGTCACCGTGTTCCGGTTGAATGATTTTGGCGGAGTTATGGCCTTTTAAAGGTTATAATACACTAACTTTGTCCTGACTAGTTCTCCTGAATCCCTGGCCGGATTTAAATGTTTTAGGAATGATCAGTTCCTTGTCTAGTTGTGCATATCATCGTCATGTTGCGGTTGAATGCTTTTTGCTTTTTTTTATGTTTTAATACACACACTCTGTCTGGACTAGTTCTACTGAAGCCCCGTCCGGATTTCAGTGAAACTTTGCAGAGACAATCAGTATCAAGACTAGTTGTGCATGTCTTCGTCGTGTTCCGGTTGACAAAGTTTTGGCGGAGTTATGGCCCTTTAAAGGTTTTTTGATACACTAACTTTGAACAGACTAGTTCTCTTGAACCCCTGGCCGGATTTCAGCGAAACTTGACAAGGATGATCAGCATCAAGCATAGTTGTGAATAACATCGCCATATTCTGGTTGAATGATTCTTGGCAGAAATATGGCCTTTTAAAGGTTTTGATACACAAACGCTGTACAGATTAGTTCTCCTGAACCTCTTGGGCCTCTTGTTATTAACTAAATTACTTATTATTAGTTAAATGGTTTAAGCGATATTCTTCTCGTCTGCTTATTTGTTTTTTATAATATTAATTCTTTACAATCTCTTCTGAACTCCTGACCGGATTTCAGCGAATCTTGGCGGGGATGATGAGTACCAAGCATAGTTTCGCCTACCATTACCGTGTTCTGCTTGAATGATTTTTGGCGACACAGTTATGGCCCTTTTAATGTGTTAATACGCAAACTTTGTACAGACTAGTTCTCCTGAACCTCTTGGGCCTCTTGTTATTAACTTAATTGCTTATTATTAGTTAAATGGTTTAAGTAAGTAAGTTAGTAAGTAAATAAGTAGTTTATTAAAGTGACATGTGCATATACAATTCAAAATCGAACATATATGAAATAATTGTAATTTAAGCACCTGGCAAAATGGACCTATAAGTCACAGTCACTATCTATAAATAATAATATGAAGTAAATCACATGATATAAATATCAATTGTTATATGAATTGAATAGATCAATACTAAATAGTTCAGTTGATATTAAATATTATTGCAAATTTATAGCAATGGCATTATACTTGATAACACAATAAGTTATGTAACAGTATAAGTTGAGATGCGTCTCTTCAGAAAAGCTTTAAATAAGTAGTTTGCTGATTAAGCATAATAAATTTAAGTTTCTCGTTCTTATTAAAAGTTACAAAGTCTCTGATATGTAGAGTTGTATTAAATATAGTGTTTCTTATATCATTATAAAAAGAACAGTCTAGTAAGAGATGGTGTTCATCTTCAACAGCATTATCATTACAATATCTATAAAGTCTCTGGTTTTGATTTTCGCCGACGTGCTGCTGTCTTAGGCTAAATCACACATACACATACTAGTGTTATAGCGGAGGAAATAACCAGATATAGTATACCACAACGAAATTGGGCTAACATAGATCGCCCATCGTTAGTAAGTGTCATTTTCACGTAATTATCGGTAACAAACGTTTCTTTAAATATAATATAGGTCCTCAATTTCGGTAAACTTCTAGTCTTTTGTATCCATATTCTCGCGTAATAGTCTCTTATAGTTTATTAATTTATTAAAGTCTCATCATAGTATATACAGTCTACAATAGCATAAAACAACAACACATAATATTATACACCATGTCACTCTTGTAAGAGTTATAAGAGACTAAAAGATATATATAATATCTTCTAAAAATATACTATAACAACATTTAAAGATGACATATTAACGGTAGTTTTATTATTAAAGTGAATAATCAAACCAAGTTCTTGCATTATATTTTTAACACTGCTTGACCAATTATTATTGCAAATGGTATAGTCACAGTTGAAAGCACGTTTTGTTAGAGAGTCACCATTCTAACACCAAACCGTAATATCGAGGTACAGCGTCTATATAAATTTGGTAGCCACCCTGCGTCGCCGATAATCGCTGGAACTAACTAACGCCTAAGAATGAACGATTTTGGACATTGTCTATCGACGGATATTGTTTGTGACCCCATATAGACGAACCGTAATCAAGAATAGGAACTACGCAATTGTAATATTTACGCAATTGTAATATAGTTTTCTGTATGAATTAAAACCAAATTCTTTGAATTGATGTATTTTAGATATAATGCTTCCAAGAATCCTACCTGCACCTTTAGCTCAAGCGTCGCAATTATAAGAAAAAGTCAAGTGTTCATGAAATATGACACCTAAGTATTTGTACTGTCCGACTGTTTCTAATACACTATCACACATTTTAAAAACATAACTGCTTTTATTACTACGCGGTTTTCGAAAGTGGACGCACTTGGATTTATCAGTGTTTATAAGTACACGCCACCTACGGCACCAGCTGTGAAAGGTATCTAGCATGCGCTGTAAATCCTCTTCCGAACTCGCAAAAAGTCCAAAACGGGTTCAGTACCATACATGTATTATGATGTATATCAAACACCTGAATACATTGACATCATGCTCTCAAAACCTTCAACAACTCATGGACGAAATTTAAGATCTTCCACAAATGATACACTGCATATTCCAAAATCTCACACAGCAGTTTATGATAAAGCATGTTCAATATGCGGTCCACAGGAATGGAATAAACTTTTTCATGAAATACGGCTTTCAAAATCATTAAGTTCATTTAAAAAGTTACTGAAAACGCATCTTATGTCCACATCTGCTATATAATTTCAAAACTATGTATACTATCAGTGTGGGTCTGGTACAGCATCAATGTTTTAACGACACAAATTCTTAAGAAATCATAAAAATTATATAGTTTAAGTGCATATATGTAAAGTTATAGACTTGCCAACAAAGAGTATTTGTTGTGTGTGTGATAGGGTCTGAATAGGTCAATACTACTATGCAAACATAAACTAATATAAATACAATAAAACATCAATGTTTGACGCTTCAGTGGATTAGCTTGTGTGTTTCGTCTGCTGGGCTAGATAACATTGAGTGCATACATTAATAGATATAATACAATACAATATCAATGTTTGAGCTTCAGTGGATCAGCATGTATGTTCCGTCTGCTGGGCTAGATAACATTGATTACATACTTTAATATATGTAATACAATAAAAAATCAATGTTTGACGGTTCAGTGGATCAGCTTGTATGTGTGTATATTGTTTTAAAGGGAGTACATCAGGATTTTCATGGGGGTCTAGGTGTCCGACTTAAAATTGAAAAATATTAATATTTTCTATTCTACATGGCCAAAACATAATGAATGAGCCTAAACATTATCCCTTATTTGCAAAGAAATTCATTCTGCACAGTAATATGTGCTAACCTAGGTGACGCACCAGGGTTAATTTCAGCATTTTACGTCCGATTCCGTCCTAGCTATATGGTGTTTTCAAAGTTTAGACATTAACAAAATGGTTCTAACATCATATTTTGATTGATATAAGTGTTTTATCATGAACTGGAACAATTTTATAATTTAAGATGTTTCCAGAAAAATCCTGATGTACCCCCTTTAAACGAATGAATTCCTAATTAAAAACATCATTACATGACAGCTCATGAGATCAGCTTGTACGTTTCATCAAATGGGCTTGCTTACAAGGAGGTTTATTTATAAAGAAATGTTGTAAAACATATACTTTATTATACTTAGTTCAAATCTAGTTTTTGGATAGTATGATTGTAAACCTGCGTAAAGTGCTGCTGTCTTAGGCTAAATCACACATACACATACCAGTGTTATATAGCGGAGGAAATAACCAGATCTAAAATAGTTCGGATTGTGATACAAGTATGATATTTTGCAAACTGCTTGCAAATATTATATTCAAATGAAAATTAACCTGATACAATTCAATTTCGATCATTTTCAAGATGGCCCCAAATATCCAAGATGGCGACCAAAATACTGTAAATATAAAATACAGCAGTATATTAAACTACTACTTTCTCTCATTCACTATAGTTTGGCTTCGACTGTAAAACCAACAATATTTTTTGCAAATATTTCGGCATGATTATGCATTTATTCAAAATAAAAATATGAGTATACCCACCCACCACAAACTATATGTTCAGTATATGATTTACATTTTGTAGGTTATCAGATGTTTGGGTAGTCATATAATTGCGGTTATACACGTATTAACATATGCATAATGATATCCGGATGTACTTATTAACGGAACACACCTACTTACTCTTTGTTATTGCCAATTAAATCAATACCCCACCCATAAAAATCCCATAGAAATACGAAAACACTACCAATATTGACATATTTTAGACTTTTTATTTTGTATGATCTTAAACTTAAGTTTGGACTGATACTATCTTCCAGCGTCGGTTTTTTCTACTGACTGTGCCAAGACGGCACCCTTATTATCAACCCTGTTATGGTTGTAGTGTTACATGCTTTGCTTCTAGTTTCCCTTATAATTGTTGTTTGTTTTTAATGTATGATTTGGTTGATGTGTTCTGTGAATGCTACATTTCCTGTTCGAATTGTATATCTACATTTATATTTAGTCCTGATAAACTTCTTTCAAGTTTGCAATCTGTTCAAATTGCCACGCATAGCTGTACACGCCAAAGTAGCACGGTAGCATTTGTAACTGCTACATGTACGCTTCTTTTCTTACAACCACATTGCCGAAATGCTTGACATATAGCTGAAACACGGAAAAGAGTTATCCAATACGGTTCTAGTGGTCATCAGCATGTGTGCAGACCATTAAGACGGATAAAGTATAACCTGATAGTTAGTAGTATTCACCTGCACCTATCAATCTTTTATTCTACTAAGGGTGGGGGCGGCAGGACATTCCCCGGGGATTAGACAAATACTATTCCCCTTGGTAGGAAATCATACACAAACATGGAGAGTTTGACATTAACCCCTACCCTGCGGAATTATACATAAATCTTGCCCCTAGTGATGGGAAGTAGACAACAAATGTGTTTGCTTGTTTGCCCCTATCACCTCCCCAGCCCTAGGAACACAACACAAGTGAATACCTGACTGAGACCATTCATATCCTGCTTGATAGCCACATCGATATGCATGATGTATTAATGTAGCTTGTTAATTTCAAGAGTTGTTTTGTATATTGGCTTCATTTACCATCCGTGTACTGCTTGATTTATTATACATAACACATGAAACTTCACCTAAAGCATCATAATCTGATTCATGAATATTTGCGATTTGTTTAGTCCTCATGTGAACAAGATTTTAATAATAACGTCTCAAATATGGCTATGTTTGACTTTTCTCATAAAAGCCGCGTTGCACTCAATTGTCAACGTTTTTAGCATCACAGAGTGTTAGTTTAGTCACATATAATTATTTTTTTATATCAAACTGTTAGTCTTGTCGAGAACTTTCATCTTACATATACATTATATCATTTAAATTAGGCTGTTAACTATTATTTATAGAATTTCCTATGTCTTTCGCTGCTTTTTACCAAGGAATTTTAAGAAAAAACAATGTTAAAGCCATTTATCTTTTAAATGGCTCGATAAAAAACTGCACAATTTTAGCATTTTCTAGAGAATTTGATTTCCTATCGGAATTTAAAATAAAATGTGTTGGTCATCGGAATATTTGTTTCAGTACACTTCTTTTATTGAACCCAAACCCCTTCGAAAAAACGACGTCTCTGTTGACGTCGTGTCATTAACATAACGACGTCGGCGGTATTTATATTAAAGGTATATTGTACATGTTGGTGATATATCAATAATTATTTTTGAATAATCAGCTGTCAATAGTAATAGTGATAGTAACCTGCTAGACGGAATGTACATGCTATTCAACATAAATTGTTGGTGGGTTGGTAGGGTGTTCCTACAGTCAGCTTCGCATGAAGTGAAGCCCTGCACATTACAGTACACATATTGTAATAAGCTTCTCGAAACGAAGCCACACGTATCTTCAAACAATTTCATGTTTAACAACATTATGATAAATAGTTTGGTAACATAGCGAAATGGTGTTGCAAAACCCAAAATAATGCCGGGATCAGTGAGATATATACGAAGGTAAGTATCCCTCGTGAAGACATAGTTTCGCATATTTATATGTTAAAGAAACTAACCGCCAAATAATGGCAAAATTAAACTACAAAACCGTTTATCAAAAGTCTATCCAGGTATTCAGGTCATATAATAATGTATATGTACCAATTAAAAGTGTAGGTTTATTCACGGGTTCTTACAATCATTGTATTATTGAATATGCTTAAATGAAGTATGACTTGGTAACTATTAATTCGACGCTCCAATTTCGGGATTTGGTATGGCTGGTTAAAACCATTTAGTGGAGTGCGTGGTCCAGTGATAGAGCGCCGAACTCCAGATCGAGAGGTCGTGGGTTCGATCCTCGCCGCGGCCACGTTATTTATCCTTGAGCAAGATAATTAATCCACATTGCTTAGTACTGGTTCTACCCAGGAGGCCATCGAGAGTGATTAATCTAAGTTGCAATAACTTGTTTCGCAATCGATGTAAAATAAATATGTTTAAACTAAGCTGGTTAAAACCATTTATATAGAATGTCCGCAAATGAGTTTGTTTAGTTTAAACTTATTTATTTTACATCGATTGTAACGAAAGCTCTATGAACTTATTTGAATCACTCTCGATGTCTTCCTGGGTAGAACCAGTACTAAGCAATGCAGATAAAGTGTCTTGCTCAGGGACACAACGCATATGGCAATGACGGGAATCGAACCCACGACTTTTGGATCATGGGTCCAACGCTCTACCACTAGACCACAGCACAATATCAATGAGTTTGGGTTTTATTGCTTAAAACATGTTACCAATTTATACATTATTAAACAACGAATAAGCAGCTGAACATTTACAAAAAAAAGATATTATCATATGGACACATGCTTGATAAAAACAATTTAAGAATTAAATACGTTTGATGCTCTATACATTAACTTTCAGATATCATCTTGACGCAAGTTGTGGTGTTTTGTTTCAGTAATAAAGACATTATCTGAACAAAAATGTGTGCTCGTAAGATAGAATGATGACAGCAATAACCTTAAACATTCAGAACATATTTGGGGATAATAACTGCAAACATCGGATTGCAAGCATGATGTAATTAAATCTTAACTTAATAATATATAGTTGCATGACAGATATCATCTGACACAATGATAGGACGCCTTATGAAATGTTAAACTATCTGACATATTTGGGAATATCCCCTACATTTATCTTCCCATCTGCATGTTACTGTATTACGCTTTATGTTCAAAAATAAACACGCAACTAAGATATATATTCCCATCAATCATGGATATACAGGATGAATGTAGATCTATGCTTCAATATAGCAATGAGACAATACACAATACAATATCAAATAATTTGAAGATTTGTGAAAAGTGCCTGTGTGTTAGTAAATGAGTCGACAGATGATTCTTGAGCGAAGTATTTTGCATATGCCAGTTTGGTATTTAAATATGTGCATGTACTTACATAAACATATTGTTTAAAAACATTTTCAAGTATAAGAAAGTACGGAAAGCCGTTTGGCTTTTAGCGGGGGTCCCAAACGCCTTTCCATGAAGAAAGACAATTTAACAACACTGCCTAAAATCAAAATAATCTTTGACAAAACATTTGTTTTACAAGGTTTGGAACAAGTTTTGATCCCTTGCGGGCATACTGGTAATTGCTTAGCAAACGAATTTGACCAATGACAGAGAGACTCGATACGAAAACCATGCTGTATTACTGCGATACGACAACTTTTGGATTTTTTCTTCAGATGGCGGGAGGTATACAGTACTGGTTCTACCTATTAAACAATGCAGTGATCTACCACAAAAAAATCGACCGTCATATATGGCCTAACATGTGCTAAAATTGACGTAAAACACCATTCAAAAAAACAATTAAAAACAAAATATCCGGATAGACAGACGGACGGACGGACAGAGATACGGACCTCTCACTGCCCTATTTCATTGTGCGAAATATCATGCTTGTATGACAATTTGAACTATTTTGCCAAAATTACTTAGTTATGTCCTCCGCTAATACAAACAAGCTGAATGCGAGCGCAAGCGATTGCCTGCACTCAATGTTCATAAAAATGTTTGGCTGAAAGTAGTTTAAATACTGCTATATACTTTGCAAAGGGGTTGGCGTGGCCTAGTGGATAGGGGATTTGAAAGCCTCACCAGTGACACTGTGTTTTGTTGGAGTGTTCTTGGGCAGGACACGTTTCATTTGCTTCCGTCGTGTGGGGACGTAAATGGGGCGGTTCTCTGAGAACCACAGATATCTAGTATTTAGTAAGAATAGGGCAGGTTTCCGGATTCATGAGCATTTTTATCATTACCCTCTCTTTGGGCAGCTCCAAAAAAACACTATAATGTGTTGATGCGGCGTTAATTAACATTAAATTCATACTTTACAATATGAAATTGGTTACGTCCAGATAACAATTGTGAACACCCCCTCCCCCACGCCCACCCCACCCCAAATCAAAGAAGCAATCAAGCATATTTAACATGTTTGTCGGACTTTAGGGAGCACGCACCGGATCCAACTTTGTTCATCATAGGAGTTCACGAATAACATAATTATTCTGAAAATACACCAGAAACAAAGATTTTCTAATGGGCACGCCCCCTAAGTCAACCAAGATCCACACCCGGATATTGTCTTTACACCCCACCCACTATATATTTGGGAGATGTATATATCAGAGAGTGCGATCGGGGATGATCCTCCTCCTTACCACCCACGAACAACAACAAAACTGTCTAATATTCTCTGATAAGTGTCCATCGAATGGGGACATAAACTGCGCGGTCCCGTGTATCGCAGTCTTATTTAGTCTCCGAACACGTTAAAGAACCATAAACAGCTATTCATTAATAAGTAATCAGTAAGTGTAGGGCAGATTCTAGGATTCCTATGTAGTTTTGCCCTCTGTCATGGTCGGCTCTAAGTTACATGGTATAATGTATTGATCAGCCGTTAAATAAGGCCACACTTTAAAATATATTAGTTTGCCCGACCTTAGATTTTCAGACGGGCATTTTTCCCTACCATGTATGTCAGATTCTAATGCTGTTTAATGTTTATACTGTTTGGACACTACTTTTTGTACTTATTTAAGATGATTTTAGTATAGTGTGTACTGCAAAGTTGAAAATCTTAACCGTGTAGATACAATTCCTATCTAAAACTATTGATGAACACTGCCTGCATTTTTCAAGAAAAAACATACCATTAAACAATCAAACCATTAAACAATCATACCATTAAACAATCATACCATTAAACAATCATATCATTAAACAGTAATACCATTAAACAACCATAACATTAAACAATCATACCATTAAACAGTCATACCATTAAACAATCATACTATTAAACAACCATACCATTAAACAATCATACCATTAAACAGTCATACCATTAAAAATCATACCATTAAACAGTCATACCATTAAACAATCATACCATTAAAAATCATACCATTAAACAGTCATACCATTAAACAATCATACCATTAAACAACCATATCATTAAACAATCATAACATTAAACAGTCATACCATTAAACAACCATAACATTAAACAATCATACCATTAGACAGTTATACCATTAAACAAGCATACCATTAAACACTCATAACATTAAACAACCATAACATTAAACAATCATACCATTAAACAATCATACTATTAAACAACCATAACATTAAACAATCATACCATTAAACAACCATAACATTAAACAATCATACCATTAAACAATCATACCATTTAACAATCATATGTTTAAACAAGTATACCATTAAACAATATACCATTGAACAATCATACTATTAAACAAGCATACCATTAAACAATCATACCATGAAACAATCACATCAATAAAAAGTCACACCATTAAACAGTCATATAACAATCATACCATTAAACAAGAATACCACTAAAAAAATCAAAAGAAAAAAAATATCATATTTTACTGTAAAAAAGGATTGGAGCGGGTCGATATTTTGGGCAAACACACATAATTTCAATAATGGCCTAAAATGCCATTCAATTACTTCTCTGATAATGACATGCAAATCAAACAGGAAAGCAAATAATTATTAACCTAGAACAATGTGTCCATGCGACACCGATACCCCGCTATAGTCAAGCAAATAATGTAAATTAAAAATGGAGTTTACGGATGGTTGAAAGGACGGAGGGACTGACATACGGACGAACACGGGAAACACTAAATGCCCGATCCACTTTCGTGGCTGTCCAGCAGCTGTGCTTCTATTTCTTGTTCACTGAACAAATAAAGTCCGTTCGATCAGCGTTCTAACTGCTAAAGCCGTTTTTTTTCTGCCTGGTGTTTAGGCGTGCGCAGATGTGGTCTATCTTTTTTTTAAATATCCAAAATTAATCGACTAAACTAAGAAATTAAAAAATAACAAAGTTCATTCAATGTAAATCAGACATGATGCATAAAAAACAAATACAATTTAGAGTTTTCATATTAACTCCAGAATAGAAGAAAAATAATACGAATAAAGAAAAAAGAAGCTGAAAACAGTATTTACTATGTATCAAAATCATAAATGCATCAATGTTTGTTTCAGCTGTTTTCGTCATGGTCGTTATACCTTATATATACGATGCGACGTCGACAGAGACGTCTTTTTCGTAAGGGTGTTGTGTTTATTAAAACAGGCATACTGAAACAAATATTCCGATGACCAGCAACTTTTATTTTATATTCCGATAGGAAATTAAATTATCGACAACATATTAGAATTGTGCAGTTTTAATAGATAAATGGCTTTAATGTCGTTTTTTCTTAAAATATTCAAGCCCAAAAAAGGGTTAAAGAAATAGGAAATTCTAGAAATAATAGTTTATAGCTTAATTTAAATGATATAATTTATATATCAGATGAAAGGTCTAATCATGACAAACAGTGTGATATAAAAAATAAATGCATGCGACTAAACTAAAGCTTTGTGATGCTATTGAGTACAAACGCGACATTTATGAAAAACGTCAAACATAGCCATATTTGAGACGTTATTATTAAAATATTGTTTACATGACGACAAAACAAAATTCAGATTCAAATCGCAAATATTTTCAAATTTACAAATAAATATATAGTTTATATGCGTACCCTTAAATTTTCCAATAGGTCAATTCTCCCTTAAATGTGGTATATATTTAGATTATATCATAACAGTTATGATGCACGTCTATTCAAATTTATGTGTAACTTGACAAAAAAGAAGTAAAACATCGTTATTTCAAAAACGACATTTTGAAGTATGGTTTGTATAAAAGGAATTTACTTTTAAGATGCCTTAAAGCGTGTACTGTAACTCGGGGAACAAGGTTTGAGTGGTAAACAAGATCAGCGTATCTCAAGCGTGTCGTATCGTTATGTAAATTGCGTGTGCACCTGTAATTGTAGCCTATATCCTTTTGGTACAAGGTTACCATGGTTACCGGCGTAAAGCGCAATTCTGACATGCGCATATAGTTTCACAAAAAAAGGGGATGTCAAACCATTTTGTAAGATAAAATCTATATTTCCTACGTTAACAAGTCACTCCGTGTAATGAACACGTTTCTAACTACGTACCTCTAAAATACTTAGATGGGGATCAATTACATTAATAATCTGATCAGAAATATCCGGGTTACTAATAGGTATGTTTTTGAACACTCAACATTTAGCTAAGTTTGCTCTACCCACGCAACAATGAATACATGTACATATCAAAATAAAATGATTCCTATACTACATTTTCCTTAAAGTGTGCACGCTTATATGTACTATGACGGTAGCTGTGACTTTTAAAGCGACATGCGACAGTAAATGGTGTATTAGAACGTGTACAACTGAGAAGTCTTATTTTAAAATTGTTTAAGTTTCCTAGAAATAATATATAAACAACGCATTATACAATAACGTTTTACTACTAGTTTCTGCATAAAACTTTGATATGGTAGCAGTTTTTGACCTTTTAGGCCATTTTGGTGGACATTTTGAAAATGCGTGACCATTTTAAAATAAGGTGAAAACGAAGTGGCTCAGGTTCTTAGCATGATCAGGACACTCCAGAGGATCATTCTGCCAACTTTCATGCTCGTATCGCAATTTGAACTATTTTGCCAAATATATCAGTTATTTCCTCCGCTCATGATTAGAACTGGTGGTTTAACCAACACAGTAGAATGCAGAGGCCCTTTCGTGTTTGTGTATTGCTATTGAACAATGCTGACACTGTTGAAATTGTTTTAGGTATGATATTTCAATCAGAAAATAGTTCACAAGATCACTTGCATATTTTATCAATATACCATCACTTTTAATGTTACGATCATCTTACAGCAGTATGTATTGTGTTGCTTAAATGATTTCTTATATATGCAATTTGACAAATTGATTACCTATGTATTATCTACGTCAATCACAGTATATGCACGTGTACAATGTTCACTTTCTTGACAATATGTACATATTTTTTTAAGTTTTAAAATGTAATTCTTAAAATTTTAATATTTATATTGTTAAAAACATTTACACTTGACGAGTTTTAAACATTAGTTTTATATTGTATACACATCACATAAAGGTTGAATCATTCTTAATCATTGTCTTTTTAGAAAAATCATGAAGTTCCTGGACATATTTTATTCATTTTATTCTTTTTGTACCATTGTTTTAATCATGTTTGTATCAACTGTAAATATATTCTATTTTGTCTGTGGACCATATGTTAGACTGGCTTGTAGCCAAATATGCTATCCTCTTGAAATAAAGATATTATTTTTATTATTATTATTATTATTATTATTAATATTATTATAAAGAGCACTATGTCATCAGCATATAATAATGCCGACAGTTTACGTTCATCAAGCGGTACACCAAGGTCAAGGTCATTTATCTCACGGACAAGGTCATTAATAAATATCGAGAACAGCGTCGGTGACAAGTTATCTCCCTGTTTCACTCGGTTGCGCAATTAAACCACTCAGTAAGCGAACTATTAAGACGGACACATGATACCGAACTTGTGTAGATATTTTTGATGGAGTTGTATATCTTTCCATCAATTGTATATAAAAGTAACTTGTAAAGCAGCATATCACGATCTATAAAGTCAAACGCTTTACGCAAATCGATGAACGCAGTAAAACAGCTTGGTTATTATAGAGAATACTGTTAATAGTAAATATACACTTCTCAAAACTGCTAACTACACCGCTACGTTTTGGGTTATATATATCGATGGGTTGAATGTTTTTCAATAAAATAAAAAGGAAATACCAATTCAATCATTTTTACATCATTTCATTTTATTTTTTTCATGGGCAATGCTAGAACTAAACCACAATAAGCAATTACAAACGACCCATGTAAACACTAAAGTCACACTTTTCATTTCTTGTTCATAAAAGTGTGACTTTAGTGTTTACATGGGTCGTTTGTAATTGCTTATTGTGGTTTAGTTCTAGCATTGCCCATGAAAAAAATAAAATGAAATGATGTAAAAATGATTGAATTGGTATTTCCTTTTTATTTTATTGAAAAACATTCAACCCATCGATATATACAACCCAAAACGTGATCGGTGTAGTTAGCAGTTTTGAGAAGTGTAGGATCTTCATATGAACGATCTTTACTGAATCCATTCAGCTCGTCCGCAAGTATATCGTTGTCTTCCGAAAACATTGCAAGACGTCTATTTATGAATGAACTATAAAGTTTGCTTTTGCAAGAGAGAAGACTAACTAACCCCTCTGTAGTTCAAAGGTATCTTTTGATTAGAATTAGCGTCTTTCAAAATAGGGCATATAATAGCTTTTCTCAACTCAGATGGTATAATGCTCGTGTCAAACACAAGTTGAAATAGCTTGTGCAAAATTGCTATAACAGGTGGATATTTAAAAACAGTATATGGTATTCTATCATAGCCACAGGCGGATTTAGACGGCGTGCATGATAACAAACGTAATTTCCTGTACAGTTATATTGTTGTTAAGCTGATCATTTGAATCATATAGCGGGTCCGACATAGAGTCCAATAATAGTTTATGAGTTTCGTCACAATTGTCAATCTGACCACTATTATAAAGACCCTCAAAATCACGCTTCCATCTGTCTAAAACAATAGCATGATATGTGATAACGCAACCTAGATCGTCGACTATTACAACTGTTATTTTTCCGTGGACCCAAAGTTTTAATTTTCTCCCAAAGCCATCAGGGTTCTTAGTCACCATTTCGTCGCATTCAAATGAAACACTGCGCCTATAATGACGCTCGGATCTACGTAGAAGTTTATTAAAAGCGTCTCGCGCTGAAGTATAGTCACGATATAATGCTCTTCTAGTAGCGTCCCTAGTTTTACACTTGAGAAAATCACGTTCTCTGATACGCATACTATTCCACAGTTCATTTCAGTTGTCGTTCCAGAACGGTTTATGGTATACTTAAAATAAGTCGATGTGATTTCCTGCGCTATCTTTGCTCGCTTAAATACGTGATAACGACATGAGCTGATGAACACGCAGACACGCCTACAAAGAAGAAATCGATTGATATAAGGACTATGTAGCTTTAAGAGAGCAAATATAGCGCAGGAAATAATTTACTGTATATACATCGACCAGTGCACATCATACCTATACACAGGTAACAGTAAATTTTACAGAAAAAAAAGTTAGCCTCTTTCGGGGCTCGAACACATGACCTTCTGATTTCAAGTCCGGTGCTCTATCCACTGAACTAACTACCATTTATTTTGAGACAAAATAACTTACCATATTTGAACGCAGTCTAGTAAAATAATGTTACTGAAATAATCGATAACTATTTGAATATAAATTGTACAACAAAATTTGAGTTCATTTTGTGTAAATGGCGATAATGCATATAAGTGATGTAACTATAGGCAGACCATTTCAGACACAAACACGTTCGCCTATTGGAGAAAACGTTACTTCAAAACTGGCAGCTACAAGGCTTATTTTTACTATATCAGTACAAATGGATAAAATACATAAAATACATTTGCAGCAGGCCATATGAACCTCTTGTAAATACACATATGTATGATTAATATAAGTAATACATATTCTTCTGCAGAAATTTGAAAGCGAACTATTTACCGAAGAAAATCAGATTATCTAAAATTTCAAATTATTCTGGAAATCGAGCATGCATTGGAATAATTTCCGCAACAGAATTGCAATATTTTCCGAAGAAATGCCGATGTCCATATATTTTCAAAAAACAATACCGATGTCCAAATGTTTGCCGAAGGATATGCCTATGTCCGAATATTTTCCAAAGGAAATGTTTTCCAGAGAAAATGCTTTTGTCTGAGTTTTAGCCAAACTATTGCCGATGTCCAAATGTTTTCCGAAGAAACACATTTTTGTTCAATTTTGTCCAAACTTTGAGATATCGGAAAGCCGAGGACTTTACTATCGGAAAGCCGAAGGAAAATGAATTATCCGTGGAAATTCTTTATTATTTATTTTCGAAGTCACGGCTTATTTTCTAGTAAAACCTATGTCCATTACTCCAAAGATTGAAATTCTGAATTTATTCCGCAGACTTAATTCGGAATTACGTGGAAGTTATAGAGACGAGTATCCTAGGTTTTCAAGCAAAAGTAGTTTTTATAAGTTTCGATAAACCAAGCGAAAATAGTTATCGAACGTAACAGTCGAGCAACTAGGATAATGATCAATTAACCTATGCTTATGGCCGTTATCCTATGTTTTCGAGCAAAAGTATAGGTTGGTTTCAATAAACATAATCTATCTGTTCGTGCCCAGGCAAACACATGCAGTAGTCTATATATTTATAAGTTAAAAAGGTTAAAACTATATAGTCTGGTTAATCGATCGTGTTTTTTTATGACTTCAATATGAGTCAGTCATGTAACTTGTACAAAATATGTGAATAAAATACTGTCAATGTAACGTGCCGAATGAAACAAATGATTTTATTTTTTAAAGTTAACGTGTTATTTGACATGTGTATTTCATTGCAGCGTGGCGCGTGCCAATACTCTATCTAATCTAATTAACAGGTGTCAACCAATATCTGAATAAAAAAGTGGATTAGTTAGGGGAGTGTTGTCAATTTAATCAATATTGTGTTTATTCAGTATAAGCCTAATCGGCTAATCACATTTGCAGTTTAATATACCATAGAAATTAATTGTTTAATGGTAACGTGTTATATGATTACCGCGTGCCATTAATCTAATTAACAGGTGTCACCTATTATCTGAATAAACATATATCAACTTCGTTTGTGGGGTGTGTCATTAATTGAATTTGTGTATTAGTCACTAATCCCATTAGCGTGCAGACAGTAGTTTAAATTACGATAACATTTTTAAATAATTGCATGCTATTTTTAAAGTTGACTTCGTAATTTAAATATGATCGTTTGGTTAATCTTAAGAAAAAAAATTAAAGGTTGAATTAAAATAGTTAAATTTACAGATAATAGGAAAGTTTGCTCGTAATTACGCAATGATTTTATAAATTATCAAAATAGGCATTTTATTCATATTTTGTATCTTTGTTTAAAATTTGTTTCACGTTCACACATGGACATATCTACAGGCAGTTATACATAAGTTTTTAAATGAAGGCAAATTTCAATTAAACACAAAATGAAAGTGTTAATTGTTTAAAGGGAATGTAGCGCACAACCAAACAGCATTATTACTGAGAGTTCGGAAAAACTTGGGAAAAAGTGAAAGAATCATCAAAATCGGATGATAAACAAAAATGATATGACCATTTAAAGGTTGTTCTAAAACGAATATGGGAGCCGCCATTTTTTAGAACTATGACGTCATAGTTCCAAATTACCACATATGGAATATTTATCAAAATCATTTAAAGCAAAGATGTCGCTGCAAATGAATGCAAAATCCTTTACTGGTAATATAAAGCATTATTGCCATAAAGGAGACATATTTTTCATAAAGAAGCTGTCATTTTTTACTATTAATCAGTAATTTTTCATATTTATAAATATTCCATATATGGTCATTAGAACTGTGATGTCATAGCTCTCAAAATGGCGGCTACCATACCCGTTTCAACAGAAACTTCAAATAATGATAACTTCTTTGTTTGTCATCCGATTTTGGAAATTCTTTAACCTTTATTCATTTTTTTTCAGAACTCTCAATAATAAAGATAGTTTGACTGTGGCTCTACATTCCCTTTAAAGGTAACATGTTATATGATTACCGCGTGCCATTAATCTGATTAACAGGTGTCACCCATTATCTGTCATCAATTTAAATTTTTTCAATTATTTTATTTAGCATAAACATCATACAATGTTCATCGCCTATTAGAATGAGGCGGTTACATTGAGAAGAGCATATATAATACTATCATGGAGTAAAGCTACAAAAGAGCACTTACACCTACTATTTTAAACAAACAATTTCGAATAGTATATAGCATAACTAATACGGAGGGGAAAATCATCAGAAAAAGAAAGAGAGAAAGAAAACAAAACAACTCTATACGTATAATTTGTTTGTACTGTGGATACGTTTCGGTCAATTGAATGTGTGCATTAGCGGCCGCTAATCTCATTAGCGTGGAGAACGCAGTTTAACTTGTGTTTAGGTAGGACATCCTTCTCAAAACATACATGACTGAATTTGAAAGACACTATAAAGTTACATGCATTATGTTTTTTTAAAGGTGGTTGTTGTTGCGGGAAATGGGTACGTTTACTAGTATAGAAGTATAAGTCTGATACAGTTTCCAGAATACATACGCACTCAGTTTCCTTTTGATATTTGTAATATATATCATAATGTAGCTTTACTCCATGATAATAGTATTCATGCTCTTCTCAGTGAAATGTAACCGCATCGTGGTATAGGTGACGAACATTGTTTGATGTTGATGCTGAATAAAGAATTGAATAAATGAATAACCATTTTTTGTTGAATAAGAATTGAATGATGAATCTTAAATTGTTTACATTATATTATTTCTTATTGTAATGTATCATTTATATTTGTTAGAATAATTATGATGCATAATGAGAGAAAAAAATCAACAAACCGTTTCTAAGCCTTGATTTTTGACATGTATCCCTATTTCAGTTGAAATACTGGACTAGTTTAATTTAAATTAAAGTAACGTGCTGAGTTGAATTGTTTAAAGGTACACACGTGTTATCTGAATACCGCGTGCCTTTAATCTAACTAACAGGTGTTATTATCCATATATCGACTTGGTTTGGGGCGTGTCATCAAATGAGTATGTGTATTAGTTTTAGCGTGCGAACCAGTTTTGTTTTAAGATTTTTAAGAACAGAACAGAACATACTTTTATTGACTTGTACGTTAAGTACCTCATCATAACATATATACAACAATTACAAAATACATATTTAAATCACGTGTAACATACAAAGTATATGATTTATATACAGACATGAGGATGACCTATAAAGTATTCACACATGCGTTATAGATATTCTATGTGACATCGCATATTTGAAATATGAAGCCAATTTAAAAAGAATCATTTTGTTTTCAGTTTGCAATTAAAGTATTTTAAGTATTGTTAACTGAAAAAAATGTAACAACAATGATTAAAATAAGATTAGTATACTAAAAACAGTCAATGTCGGCAAATTCAGTAAAGTTCATAAAAGGTCAGCGGTTTTAAACTATTTTCAACTTACAAAAAAGCCATTAAATACAAAATAAAAAAAGCTGATTTAGCTTAATATATTCAAGTATATGTTGTTTACTTAGATATACTCAAAAGAATATATAACAACAATGATTAAAATAAGATTAGTATACTAAAAACAGTCCATGTTGGCAAAGTCTGTAAAGTTTATAAAAGGTCAGCGTTTTCCAACTACCAAATAAACCATTAAATACAAATAAAAACCACTGATTTTGCTTAATAAATTCACATATATGTTGTTTTACTTGGATATACTCAAAAAAATATAACAACAATGGTAATAATAAGATTAGTATTCTGTACACAATCAAGGTCAGCAAAGTCAACAAAATACATAAAAAGTCAGCGTTTTCTACCTATTTTCAACTTCCAAATAAACCATTAAATACCAAATAAAAAACGCTGACGTTTACTTAATATATTCAAATATATGTTGTTTTACGGAGATATACTCAAAAAAGTGTTTAATTATCTTTATTAAGTAAATAATTAACAAGGTCAGCGTTTTCTCAAAGGTCAGCGTTTCCGCACCAATTTTGGGTCAGCGCGTAGCTGACGTCAGCTATGAAAGTCAGCGAAATAGACCAACCCCTCCGGTGACGGTGATGTGGAATAAGTGTAATTTGGTATGGTATTACTTCTCTGATTAAGATTTGAACAAACATAATCCATTCATTCTTTTTCATAACATTAGGTACTTATTTATTCTGTTTATGAGGTTGACGATCTTGATGCGACACCTTGTCCCTGTTTAGAAAAGATCACGGAGAACGCAAATTTGAGATGTCCCTGTTGATATTTTAATCGGCATATAAACAGCATGTAATGCAAACACATGAGACTACAAATATTACTTTTTTTATTTAAACAAATGATATGGTAAATAAACAGTTTAAATAATCATAATATATCGATCATTATGACATAATGTAACCACGAGGAGAAACCAAAACAAAGAATTTGTGCAAAAACGCAGGTTACGAAACTGGCACATTTCTCCCGTTTTGTTGTGTTTTCCGGTCTAATATATAAATATTCATGGTACTTAGTTTGAATACGGTTATTTTTTTTTTATATAAATTTAACACTTATAACCCGAGAAAAACGTTATTTGAAAAGTATTCGTAAATGTCCCCTCCAATTACGAATTCGCAAACGGCATGTCGATAATTCGGAATTATCGAGTATTCGTAATTGGCGTGCTACATCGATACTATATAGTAAAATTGTTACTGCACAATTCTAGAAATATGAAAGAGTAATGAGTATTAAGAACAGCTGTTAAAAATACGCAACTTCTGCTGTCCTTCTGGAAACCAAAAACCCGTAAAATCAAACAGTTTAGCACGACATATTGAATTTAAAATTTTGTATAAATCTAAATAACTCCTACCTGCATCATCATTAATTTGAAAACATAAATGTAACGATAAAGCCTCCATTCTCGTTTTTAAACGATGCAAAATGAAACGTAGAGCGAATTATAACTTATCTTAGACATACATCGATATAATGTAATATATACGAGGGTTATTTTAATTAAAGCTACACAATCCCGATAAAAGGCACTCTAGAACTGAACAAATCTAACGGTGTTTACGCTTGTTGTTTTGAGTGATTACTGTATACGTGTGGATTCATGTATACAACATGCGCACTACCTAAATTCACTGAATATTAATGAGATAAGGCGGTACTGTATGAGACGCTTTAGGTACTTTGCGAATCGACCACTGGTCTTATAACGGGTATAAAAGCGGATTTTAGCAGACGGCATTTTACCACCGAACTGATGAGACCAATCTTCAGTAGAAAAACCTACTGCAGTTTAAACGTAAATGTAGTTTTATTCTTAGTGAAAGAGTTTTTCGCTTTTTATATTTAACACAATTAGATAAAGATATTCATGATATTGCCTTGATTCTTTGGACATGCAGAAATTTGACGAAGCATGAAAATAAATAGTATACAAAATACTCTTTTGTCCATACTTTTTTAAATAAAATTAAGTACAGAATGTATCTGATTTTTCGCGGATGAATTCTCTTGTGTTTGGACATTTTTGGTGTGATAATGGCTTTGGCACGTTAGATTTCACAAACAACGATTTCTCGTTTGACCCTTGTCTTGACATTAATACATATTTCTCACCAGTTCCTATCGTTTCGTAATTTACATACACAATTTGTCATTACAGTCATACTCTTTTATCAAAAGTTTTTCATCACACTGTTTCATTAACCATTATTACTCATGTATTTTAAGATATTTTGTTTAAACGCAATATTAAACTCTTCTTCTCGTTTCAGATATGTTTTTGTTGCTCAAGTACTTTGATGGAGAATGAAATAAATGTAACCATGTTTATGTTGGGAACTAGTTTTTCAAAAAATGTGTTTGAATTCATTTTGACACTTACATGCATTTTTTTTTTGCTTTACAACACTTTTACCTTTCACGCTGGTGCCTTTTCCCGGGATGTCAGGTGGTTCCCGACCTTACCTCGCCGGGGAACGCACTGAGGTGTATAGTTGCCAGTGATATGTTTTATTAAATTGTATGTCGCATGCATATGGGACAAGTCTTTCGTAAAATATAGTTTCTCAACAACTTGTACTTACATGTTTTGTAAACGGCACCCGCTTACGGTTTTTTAATTGCATTTGTTAAGTGTTACTCTAGTATAGTATTAATAATTTATGCTCACTCATCTTTTAAATAACACACAAACTCTTCTCCCCTGGACATAACACATCACCAGTGTTAAATCGGTTTTTAAACGGACATGAACAGTACTGTGTGTGATAAATATTGGACATGAACAGTGATAGTTTTTTTGTTCATAGTGAGCATTTTTAATTATTCCAGTAATCTCTTCTGTTTACGAGTGCCGTCCAGATGACTGTTTACACCATCTGGTTCTTAATTGTAAATAAATAAAGATATATGGAAAACAAAAAAAGAAAGACCTAATAGGAAATACAAGTCATTATAAATTGAAAAGGAAGCTAAAGATGTACTTACTCAAACAACCTTATAAGTCCATATTTATATATAATCCAAAACAATACCTATAATTAAACGTAGCGGCCTTTTAACAAAGACCCTTTCCAACTATCCCGTTGCATCAAAGAAACTATTATATACAATAATCCTCCATTTTTATGTGAGTGTGTGTGTGTGTGTGTGTGTGTTGTATATTGACACAAAACACAAGGGAGACATTGTTTATCAAAATTGGAATATTGGTAGAGGGGTTCCCAACCCCAAGGCTCATAACTAATGGTAAAGATGGAGATATAGTATTTGTTATGTGAAGTTATGCATGCATGGTTTACACATATTAGTAGATTATAAATCAACATATTTTTAATATATTCCTCTTAATTTATGCATAAATTGTAAATAAAATGGATAGAGAGACACAGAGGGACAGAGAGACATAGAGAGTCAAAAAGAGGGAGAAGGAAAGAGAGCTACACACACAGAGAGAAAGAGAGAGAGAGACAGAGAAAGAAAAAAAGCGAGAGGGTGGAAGAAGGGAGGGAGGGAGGGGGGAGGGGAAGTGAGAAAAGGGGAGAGAGAGTGGGGGAAGGAAGGAGGGGTGGAAGGAATTGAGAGAGAGAGAGAGAGAGAGAGAGAGAGAGTTTAGTTTCTATATAGTCTTTAAAAATCAAAGAAAATCGGAAAGATGTCAGCTTCCATCTGTATGACAGGGTAAGTGTTAACTAAAAACCGAAAGTTTTAGTATAACTATTATTCAAATACTAGTAATTAACCTTTCCTAAGTTTACTTATTTAACTCTTTAATTTCTTTAATCAAGTTCAATGATTTGTAAAGTAATTTTAAATGAAAACAGCCCGTAACCAGCCCAGAAATTTAACCGAGGCATATATCCCTTATATCCCTTATGTTGGTGTCCGGTGGTATTAACCTCCCTCTCCACCCTGGATTTTGTTTTGATTTCCTTCAATGTGTTGCATTTCCCCCAGGGTCCTTATATACTAGAATATTGTCGTTTTTATGTAAAGTATGTACATTCTTAAAATTCAACCAAGGCAACTGCCTCTGTGTGACTCAGTGTAGCTACGGACCTGGAAAAGCAATATGTTGAAAAGCAATGGTTTATATTCACGGTGGACAGACGTAAAGGACCCTGGCTGCTCAAAAATCCTGATTGCTCATGGTTGTGTGTCTGGATTCATGAAGAACGGGTTATAAAAACAGTGTTTTAAACTGATGTGAAAGAACGCGCACTGTTTACACACCGACGCGTGAATGTACGAAGTTGTAAGAAAATTGTGTTTGTTTCAAAAACGGAGACTGCTATTGGCATCTGCTATGTCTGAAATTATGTATGTGCAGCCTTAACATCCATTGTACGTATTTAATACATAATAATATCTACCGATTGCCAGAAGCATTAAGTTGTTTGTGCATTGCAAAGTAACGGATCCTGGTTGCTCATGGTATCGGATCCTGTTTGCTTCTGACACAGGATCCTAGCCGGTAGTTGAAAAGATACATCTTAAAAAAACATCTAGATGTGTTCCCCTGTTCGAAATATCTCGGTCTGATATCAGCGGTGGAAGATAAAGCTGCTACATTTTCAATTGGGTGGGGTTGTGCGCGGGTCAGCTTATGAAAAAAAACAATATGCTGAGATTTTTTAAAAAGATTTTCACATTTAACGACTTTTCACCCTCCAAACATCGGCAAGGAACTCGTACTCTTCAAGGGAGCTGGCGTGTTCTAGTGGATAGCACGTTGGATTTGACCCGGATGAAGCCTTATCGCCGCAAGTCAATTTCTTCTGTGTATTATTGAGTAAAACATGTTCCCTTAGTCTCATCCGTCGGACTGTGTTTGCAGTTGAACTATGTATTTTTGGTATCAACATGTAGGGTTGCATGTTTGCAACATGCTTTCATGAATTAAATCTGCATGACAACAGGTTTGGTAGGCATGAAACCATTAAATCTTTCCCCTACCCCCCTAAAATAGGATACTGTGAAAAATGAAGATTTGAGTAAAAGGTAAAATATTATTCCTTATCATTCAAACTCGACTTGGTAGCGTTCAGCTAGTATCAGTTCTGATTTTAGCGGTATTTTTGGCATTATTAAGCTCGTATTCGCTACTATAATCGGGTATGGTACCACCAATTTTGAAGAATTTGACTGAAAAATCAATTTTGGCATGAAACTCGACATAAACTGGCATATTCATCGTCCTAATTGTACCTAAAATGCATATTTTATATATGTCCATTGAATGTTCTAAACATTTGATCTATTTAATATGGTGTATTGACAAGAAATGCCGTTTGGTATGACAATTCAGATAGTGTAAAATTAAAAAAAATATCTCTGACTTTTGTCGATTTCAGACTATTGTCCTTGGTATTCACAAGACCATATCTCGGCAAATAATCATTCGATTTGCATGAAGTAGGTGTTTTTAAGCTTGTTATGAAAATGACAACACAAAATCCTCATTTAAGAAACATCTGAACACGTTTTCTCCTCTTATAGGTTTACCACCACCAATTACATGTAAACCTCCGAGGTGTTTTTCGATGGAAATGGGCATTATAAGTAGGGGAAAACTGCCCATTTCTATTCGATTTTGTGGTTATATGTATAAGAAGCGTATTAATAGGTTTTACTGGATCACTGATGAACATTTTCGAAATTTCGACTCTATGCTTACACTTTGTGAGCAATGAAAACAGTCGATCAATAAAAACAGCTGTACCCTTGACCTGTTTAGTAAACAAACAAGAACTTTCTTACATGTCTTGTGACCCCACGTTTTCTGGTGATTTTTCAAGTGGAAAAATAGTTTTCTATATGAACATTACACTGCTGCATTATCCATACTTGAGTTGAATTTGCAGCAAATCATTAATACATTGGTGTCTGTGGGGGAAATAATTAGTGCTTTCATACCTCAATCTCTACCCAGAGTACACTCGGTCTCTACCCAGAGTACACTCGTTCCTCATTTGACTCTGTCAACGTCAAAGGAAGTAGGGCGAACGGTTAGGTCAAGTAATTATTCAAAAATGTTATGACGTTTATTTGCGTGATCTGCAATGATAAAATATAGACCTATTAATTAATTTCAATTTGTATTACTATGAGTTAATTTTTTTTAGTAATTTTCTGCTAACGAGCTTCGGTTTGAAATGTGTACATATGCGTTTCGATTGAGGAGACCTAAGTACGTATTATTTCTGTAGTAAAATAGTCTTGATTAAAACTAAATTGTTTTCATGCATTATTTCAAATATTGCAACATGTAATTTGCAGATATTCTGAAAATTATATTTACACAAGAAATAAATAACAGGTTTTACCAAAATCTTGTAATTTAGTAGGTAGCAGAGAGATATGTAAGTGCAAGGAACGATAACTCTGCGTGGAGATATATGTGAGTGCAAGGAACGATAACTCTGCGTGGAGATTGCAGGCGAGTGCATTATCACGTGTTTTCCAAGAATTTAAAAATAACTTGCAGGTCTAATTACACTAAATCAACAGGAAGTGCTCACCTGGTGCAGTTCGAAAGTAGTTCTGTATTAAAGAGTGCTAATCTTTTTTTCTTTAAAAACTTTTTTTAGTGCAGTTTCCTGTTATTTTTTGGCTGTAACTGTATTCTGGACATGTTGTTGATATTTGAAAATGCAGCTCATCATGTTTTTGAGAGATTTTGATATAAATTTGAATAGTGAAAGTAGACAGGGTATGAAATTGCAAGGGGTAAAAATAGTGTTGACCTTTGACCCGGTGTTAGTAAACAACTGAAGAAATGTTTCTTAGAAGGTATTAAACCCCCTATTTCCTTGTTGATGTTTAATAGCAGACATGTTTATTTGCATGATAAGGTAAGTTTCCCAGAATTCTAACGAGGTTTGAGTTTTTAACAGGTTGTCAACATTCTAACTTTACTATGGAAGGGCAATGGAGACTCATTTACGCTATTATAACCTGCATGTGATTTGCATGTTCTTTGCGAACGAGGCTATCCGCACGACCGTCGTGCCGATTATTTTCTTTATCCGCACGACCGTCGTGCAGATTATTTTCTTTATTCGCACGACCGTCGTGCCGATTATTTTCTTTATCCACACGTCGGTCGTGGGAATAAAGAAAATAAATGGCACGACTATAGTATTGTTCTTTATCGGCACGACTGTGAACAGAAACGTAAAGTGTTGAGAGTTTCCAAGCTAAGTTACAAATTCGTAATGTATACAAAACAAATATAATACTTAGTGAACAGTTGTATTGTGCAAAAGTATGGGTAAACTGGGTAAATTGTGTTTTGAATAAAAACAAGAACCCTGTACAGTATGTTCCGAAAGGTCCGTTATACATAATAAAAACATTATAAGATCGAAAGGGTGCGTGTGTGTGTGTGTGTGCGCGCGCGCGCGCGTACGTGCGTGCGTTGATGGAACTATATGAACTGGGACGATATAAAGACAGTCAGGTTTGCCAAAGTGCCGTTCATCACCCCAATCAATCCCCTATCATCCTACTTGATTCTGTCTTCTGTTTAAATAGTTTCATTTTACACATATATTATCTGGAAATAGTTATTTAGGTGAAAATATGGCAAAACAAATAAACACACAAGCTACGTGTGAACAGTAAACAAGTTTATTGACCAACCAGCATATAAATTAACTGAGATTAAAATTCAAAATACTTCTAAACTATAATGGGGATACAAGAGAAAAAGAAAAGGACATGTATAGAACATGCATGCATATCCATTATATGACGACAAAGCCTATAAGAAAAATTAATAATAGCTGTCGCAACGTAATTATTTGCTATCTAGACCTTAACTCCGAAATGACATTCTAATAAAACCGCCATCCCGCCAACAACAGGCACATTGTAAAACACAAAATCATTCTCCATGTGTTGAGGTCATAAAATAATTCATATGTACCGATTAAAAGCCTAGTTGATGTATACTTAAAATACATGTAAATAAGTATACGTGAAGTGAATTAAGAGTTTTTAACTCTTTAATTCGACGCTCAGGACAGTTTTGCGGTTTGGCCTGGCTGGTTAAAGCCGTTTATATTGTATCTATAAAGTTAAGATTACCAAAATATGTAATTTATATTATATACATCTTGTCAGTAGGTTTACAAAAAATAATGTTGTACATTTGTAGTTAAATTTGGTCATTGTTGGCGGGGTAGCTACTTTAATAAGTGTCTTGCGGAAGCTGGAAGCCGTATGCTCGTATTGTAAGATTCATTTATTAATTTACAACAAATTGCAGATAAGTTAATGCTGTAAAATGGTAAAGCGTGAATATGCTAATTAGTTTGGCATGATTATGTCATACTCACGAAACTAAACACTTATAATCATGCAAAATTAAATACAAGAAAAGTCACGAGTAATTAACATATGCCACCGAAAATGTTTTCTTATGAGAATTATTACATTGTACATTTGGCTATTTTGCCAACAACAGGCAATTACCGTTCTTCCAAACTCTATCCATATGTTGAGGTTATAAAATAATGCATATGTTCGAGAAGAAGTCAAAATATGTTCATGGATACTTATAAAAATACCTGTAATTGAGTATGCGTAAACTGAATTTAGAGTTGGTAACTCATAACAAAACAAAACAACACAGACATATGTAAAAAAACAACAAAAAAACATTCGGGTGGTGGTGGTGGGATGGTGGGATGGTTGTGGGGCGAAACATATTGATAAACTGATAAAACAAAACAACACAGATATATGCAGAAACAAACAAAAAACAACAACATTCGGGTGGTAGTGATGATGGTGTGTTGGGATGGTTGATGTGTGGGGGTTGTGGGGGTAACAAAAATTGACCAAAACAACACAGAAATATGTTTTAAAAAAAAGAAAGTCCAGTGGGGGTGGAGGTGGGGGAGGGGCGTAATGGGGTGGGGGTGGGGGTTTTGGCGGGGGCAACATAGCTGTATGTGTAAGGATTGATCAAAACAACACAGACATGTGTAAAAAATATATAAAATTCGAGTTTCATGTGGGGGAGTGGGGGAGGGTGGTGCGGCTGGGCCACATAAGAATTGACCAAAACAAGACAGAAATATGTAAAAAAAAAGAAAAAGAATTTGTACCGAGTTTCGAGTGGGAATATAGCATTTTTAACTAAATCCAGAGCCTTAACTCTGCCGTTACTGGTCCGATCTGGTTGGTTTTCGAACTTGGCCAGTAGAGATAATAAAATTGACCAAAACAATACAGAAATATAAAAAAATATATAGTTGAGAGTCTGGGGTGGGGGCGGGATGGTAGGCGGTGCGCGCGCGCGCGTGTGTGTGTGTGTGTGTGTGTGAACTCGTCTGACGTGTAAACACACTACACGCACCTTGTTACACACCAACAAAACCACTACATTTTCGGAAGTCACTACATACACTCGGGTAGTGAGTTTTAATAATTTTCGGAAACTGTATTTTTAGCCTATATATACCCAAAAATCGAAAAAAAGGGTATGTTCGGGTTTCCGGGTTACATCAGATATTTCACACTCCATTTTCGAAGAAAATTTCATGTTTCACACACTTTACCCGATTTTTACACCAAGAGTACTTCCGGTATGCGCATGACCGCAGTACGCATAAAATATACAACATGGACGCATTTGATTGTCAGAAATGGTAAGATTTTATTAATCAGTCAGGGTTTATGCGATAATGGCATTTAAAATATATTTATTGCTCACTGCCGATGGAGGATTAAACAATCTAAACGTCTGTTAAACCAAATGACTGATATGTATGTAACTAATACAGTGGGTTGCATGTGTGTGAATGATATATATGTGATCAACATAGTAGGTTTCTTGTATGTGACTGATATGTATGTTACCAATATAGTAGTTAGCATATACATGTGTGACTGATATGTATGTTACCAATATAATAGTTGGCATATGTGTGACTGATATGTATGGTACCAATGTAGTAGGTGACATGTTCGTGACTGATATGTATGTTACCAGGTGACATGTGTATGCCTGATATATACGTTACCAATGCTACCGTGTATAACATATAACGCGTCATATACGGTCTGACGTTGAACCAACGGTGTAGCTAACGTTCCATTACCGGCGTTTCCTGTTGACATCGATCAAGGACAGCCTGGTGAGGTAAGAAAACCACTGTATTTCTATAGATATCGTTACGTTTTCAGTATAATGTATACATCGTACGAGCGGGAAAGGACTGAAATTTTACTTTATCGTATCATTTTAGCCCAGGAACCTCTACTTTCTTTCAATCATTCGTGAGAATGGATGACATTCGTCGTTTTCGGATGGAAAAGTCACATATAAAACCCTTTAATTTGATACCGATATAATCTCTGCAAATGGTATTTTGCTGATGGTACAATAAAACCCCAAGTATATGGCCAGGAACAATACATTTCTTTAAGAAACGAGTTTTTTAGTGTATTTATTACAAACTTGTCTTGTAACGCGCCATAAAACAATTGCTTTTGTTTATTGGGGTGTGAGGGCGGTGGCAATACATAGTTAGCCCGATACCGATTCCTATATTTGTAGACAGAAATACTTCCAAAAACGCAAAGCACATGCAATAATTTACCATTTTAAAATGGTGATTGGCTAAGTGGATAAATGGAGCCTCCCCCTGCTTGAAAATATACCCCCACACATATTTCCATTAAGACTCAACACGCGTCTACATAGGAAAGTGCCACACAATTAGTATGCACCTATCAATTATGCACCGGGTGAGGATGAGGGGTAAGGGTGCGGCGGGCATATACAGGGGAATTAGTCAAATGTACAAACTGTGTAATTTCCATCCTAAGGAGAGCATGTGTAATTCCCCAGGGTCAACCAATGCACTCGATAATCCTCAGGGTATGCACGCCGCCTTATTGATAGGCACATTACACACATCGGTCGAGGCCTACATTATTTATCTGCCCGAAATTGCCGGAATGGCGAGTCTTTTATTATTTTCATTTTGAACGTTTTCGTCTGACTGTCTTTTCAGAAATTTACCAATGGGTATAGGAATTAAAGGTGTTAATCTTCGCGTTTTAGATTTTGATTTTGATTGGATAATACGTGTTTCTTAATTTTCTTGGCACTAATGCGAAATATGTTGACATTTTACATTTCTGTTATTTTAAGTTTGTTCCATAAACAAACTCGTACCATTATTCATGCTTACAGTTTAAAGTTACGAAACGCCACAAAATAACACATACACCATTTTGATATTTCAAATGTAAGGTGTCCGGTTGGGGCCAGATACAATGTCGCATTGTCGCCTCGACAATACGATACGACATCGCGACATTGCGATACGACATCGCGACAATTATGTCGTGATGTCTTATCGCAATGTCGCGATGTCGTATCGCGATGTCGCATTGTCGGGCACGACAACGCGACATTGTGTTGTATTGTCGTAAGGTCGACCACGACAATGCGACATTCTTTCAATTGTCGTAATGTCGCCAACGACATCGCGACATTATGACCGTAGTACGGAAGCGTATTCGTGCCTCGTCTTGTTGGGTTATATTGAAATTCTCCATTTAAAATAACTCGAGTTGTTATGATATATATCTATAAATCGATATATGTATGTCGACAAAACACGACTCAATTCAATAAATGCAAAACAAATACGTTGACAAGGTTCTTCATTTTACAATAAATCGATTTTAATGAACTCGACATTTTTTTCTTTTATTTATATCGCGTTGAAACAAAACAAATAAAAAATATATCAATATAAAGGTACTCGGCGTAATGAGTAGTATCTGTATTACACGAGATATTTATCTGATAAACACGAGATATTTATTTCAAGCTATGTTCTGTTTGTCGATTATGTCATATAAATATGTCGATTTAAAATCTAAAAAATGATAAAACAATTCGAGTAACGTCATGTTTTAATTAAATAAAATGTCAACGGAATGATTAGCCCCGGTCATCCAGCATGCTTCTGATTTCTTTACTACGCTTTGTTACGTGTATTCTAGTCTCGGACAGACAAACCTGTATACTTGGCAGATTATTCAGATTAAAGTACCCACTAGCGATAAGCCGACTATATTCGCCATTTTTTCACGCAAATAAAAGTCAATGTTTGCATGACTCGTATGTTGTAAATAAAGCTACATGAGTTTTCTAGGCCTAGAAAGCAGCCAAGCAAGTACTCAATGGACTTGTCAGAAAACAGAGTAACAAGACAATATCCAGTAAGGGCATACAAAAACACAATTGAAGACAAACAATAAACGTAACCTTCCGTTTCAGGATTTAAAAACTGACTTTGACCGATCATCGATCATACCTGTTTTTCGGTATGACCTCGTTTTGAAGTGTCAACATTTTTAAAGAAGCTTTACTGTAGCCTTGGTCAGCCGGCCTGCTTTTGCTTTCTTCTCTATGCTATGCAACACGGATTCAGCCAGGGGAAACAGCATAAAGGCTCGGAGGAAACTCGATGGTTGATGAACTTGCCACTAACGTTGGTGAGATTTTGGCGAGACTTTGAGAGATTGTTGTACAAAAGACATATTTGCATGTTAATTAAAAGTTTTAAAATTTAAAAATGTCTTTTGACTTATGAAAAGCAGCACGTGATGGTAACAAGACTGTGTAACCAAACTGTTGTGTTATGCTGTAATTTGCGAAATTTATACTTTTATTATTTTAAAATAATATTGACAGTTATCTATTGGTTAATGTTGTCTGTTATTTATTTATCTTGTCCCAAGCTCTCCCCCTCCACCACCTATCGTAAAATGTAAAATTTAGGATTGTTATTTTATTTTATTTACTGTGAACTGTTTTGTGTATTGTTAATTCATTGTTATCTATTATCTAGTATCATCAAATTCAATTTGCTTTATCCTGTTATGAGACCCTTACCCCATCCCCATCCCTACAACAAAACGTCAAGCAAACGTTGAGTTTTATGTGCGTGAAAAACGGGCGAATGCAGTTGGCGCTTTCTATTATTCTACCCAGACCGATTTTTGCCAAAAAAGTAAATATACTAAAGTGGAAAAAGAAACGCAACTCGGGAATTTCCGCTATATAATTAAAACAAATGCAGAATGGGCCTGAAACCTTCTCATCTGCAGAACTAGAGAGTTGCTTCAAATTATGTTGTAAAAACTCCATGTTTTGCTGGAGCGACGACCATTGTTTTCTGCCTTCACTCAAACAGCACCTAAAACAATACAGGGGTGATGATGATACATTCAACAAAGAAAATATCACCGACCATGCTACACATTCTAATCTTAACCTGAAAATCATTTACACGGAATTGTATAATGACGACATTTCCTTTGATGAATACAAAGCATTACATCGTTTAATTTAGGGTAACTAATGGGCGTGGCTATACCGTACTACAACTACCAGATAGAGGAATGTAGAGTACGGACGTCGCTCTGACGTCACTGTGTTACTAAGTACACAATGCTACAAAAAAGATAGAGTATGTCTCAGCGCGTTGGTTATTTAAACACCTCGATTAAATAAACCAACTCGCTGAGACCAGACTCTATCAATTGCATATTCTATCTTTAAGTATTTGGATTTCAGCCATTTTGAAATGTGCTAAAATAGTAACAGAGGAGTGGGGTGAGATTGTGGTGGGCATTTATTATATTATAGAAGAGCTTAAACCTAAATCAAAAGTAAAATAAAACATTTCTATGTAAATTCGGGTAAGCCATAATTAAAAACATATTGCCTTATTTAAGCAATGTGCCGTAAATATTTAACATGGGGTCGGGGGACATTTAATATATTATAAAGGAGCCTAAATCGAAGCCAAGATAAAATAAAACAGTTAAGTGTGAATGTTCCTTGGGATAAGCCATAATTAAGAATATATTGCTGTCTTTAAGCATTTGATTGGCGGCCATCTTGAAAGGTGCTAAAAATTGCAACAGAATAATCTGTGACCTTGAGGACCGAATTGAAAATATGGACTTTTTCGTGAGGATTGATGTAGGCAGTATGTACCATAATCACGGTTTAAGATCAACAACACAGAAATATTTACTCTTTTTTAAATAAGGGTTAATGTTATCTGTTAAGAAAAATAGATACAAAATTCATTTGATAGTGCACCCCGCCTTCCCCATCCCCACCCACCCTCTCCAAAATCAGGAACCACAGTTATGATGTAATAATAAACAAAACTAACATCTAAGAAATATTTACATTTGCCGCACTCTCGCCCCTCCCCACACTCCCCACCCTCACCAGCCCAAGAAAAAATTGGATGAGGATTGGTTATTTTTGAGAAAAAATAAACCCAAATCAAAATAAAACATTTGAGAGTGCACACTCACCCCACCCCCTCCCACCACTCACCAACCCCTTACCTCCATGCGAGGCGAGCCCATAACCCAGTATGGTTTGAGCAATGAATAAGAAGTGTAAACATATATGTTCAGTATATTTAACAATATATTGGATGTCTATAGAGCACCTTAACGTCCCCCGACCACAACCCTCTTGATGATGGATGGGTGGGGAGTTGGAACTTAGGTGGGCATTATGCACCATAGTTATAGGTGTAAGAATCAATAAACAAAACAATGTAAAAATAAAAAAAATAAGTAAATAACCGGGTTTCGGATTGTGTGGGCGGGGTGGGGGCATACCCCAGTATGAATTAAATAAGAGAAGAAGAGTATATCATATGGTTAGTAACAAAGATTGGATGTTTACTTAAACCAAAATTATTAAACATTTCTTAGGCTATGTTAAGCCCGTAGGGAGCCCGTGATTCATTTGCACCTAAATTAAGTATGCACCCATCTAGATAATGATATAAGGAATCCCAGCCCAACATTTGGTTTAGCTAACGCAAATGGTTTAAATGCTATAGATATATACAACAATTTACACGCAAACCTTGATCTGATTATGGCCCATCACAATTTTGGTTCCATGGAAGCCCAGAATATATAGCTGACACAGTTACTATTACATAGATGTTACTCTGCAATTGATCAAATTTGTTGATATGTATAAGTAAACATGGTACGTTTACTTATTACTATTACTAAATGTAGTTGATGGATCATATGTAGATTCTGCATATTCTGCTTTATATACTTATTTGGGTAATCCTTTAACAACGCTAAACAGAAAACACAAATATAATACATCGGTTAAGATTTCTAGATGGATCTACCAACATAGCTGTTACTTTGTAATTGTTACAATTTGTCGATATGTCTACATAAACATGGTACTATTAACTGCTTTATTAATGTATTACATTACTATTATATGTATCTTTGATATTTTGAAACCACTGTAAAATCTATGACCAATAAAATATCTAAAAATAAAACAATATTAAAAAAAAAAAAATAATAATAATAATGTGACCGACCCTCTAGATAATACTATAAAGAAACCCATGCCCAAATTTGGTGGAGCTAGGACAAGAAATGCTAGTGATATAGATCTGTCAACACAGCAGATCTAGCTGCGTGTGAAAATGTCATTATTACATGTATAGCAATCCTTCTAAAATGAATCGAGGTTTTAAATTATTAATGCAAATACCTTGATTAAAACAGCAAGTAGAAAATCTTCGCAATTGCTTTTTTTAGCAAGTGACTAAAATATTAAATTTGATCCCTGTAGACATCAATGATTTCGAAAACAATTATTATAGAATTTGCCATCTCAGATGGTACCGACCAACCTCATGGCTCATGGACTAAAACAGTTAAACTTTCAAATAGCATTTAAAAAAGAATCTGCCATAAATGCAAGAAGAAAAAAAGTAGAAAAAAAGGAGAATTTTCCTACCTACCTATGTTCGTGGTTTAAATATATATGTAAGACGTAAACATATCCATTAGTACGAACGCCGCTCCTGACCGAAGACATAAGACCCGCCTTCTTTGTGACGTCATAATTTATTCATCCCAAAACCCGCGCCATTGTTCAGTTATACGTTCACTGTTTAGCGTGTTAAATTAGAGTAAATTATTAGCCGGAATAATTGCATTATCTTAAATTGTTCATGCTTATGATGGAGCGGGTCGTTGGAATAGTATGAGGCGCCATACGTGAATATATGTTGTAAGATAAATATATACGTTGTGTGTAATATATATATATGTATATATTGAATACAAATATATATATGATACAGACAAATATATATGTTACTCTTAAAAATATATATTGTGTCCCTAAAATATATATTGTAGAGGCAAATATATATGTTACTCCGAAAAATATATCTTATTAACCTAAAATATATATTTTAGAAGCAAATATATATGTTACTCCGGAAAAAAAATGGTTGTCCCAAAACATAATATATTCATGTAAACTTTATTATGACAAATAAACAAATATTTATGTTACTCCGAAAAATATATTCTAAACATATTGTCTCTCTAAATATATAATTGAAGATATGAATGTGTATATAATTTCGAAAAATATATATTCTCTCTAAAACAAAATATATTGCAGACACAAATATACTCTATCTCAAATAAAATATATTGCTGACACAAATATTGATGCATTATCGATAAAGAAGCATTTGTTTTGAAAATATATACGTTAGCCCGAAGTATTCAGCGTGAAGAAAAAGCACACGTTCTCTTAGCCGTCAATTAAATTAAGACAGACAGTACCCACTACACGGAAAATAAAAACATTCGCGTCATAAGACTTGTATGGAATTGTTTGCAGCCATTAGTAGACTGTGTATGCAGATTGTGTATATGTTTGTACTTTTACTGAGGTTGAATCTGTGATTTTGAAACTGAATAGCAATCACTAAGTTTGCTTTATTGTTTGTAAAGCTCTAAACGTAACACTTCCGCTAAAGGTAATAACCTCCGCTAAAGGTAACACTCAGCTCTTCCGCTAAAGGTAACAACGCTAACGGTAAAGGTAACAACTTTTCATATTAACGCTAAAGGTAACAACTCTCTACGCTAAAGGTAACAACATTTTTCAAAATCTACAGTTGCAATGAAAATTGAGTAAACATGTTTTTGCTAGTTACTGTGTCACCTGATTCATTTTTTTAGCTGTGCACGTACACTCTGGTCAATGTAAACTGTAATGGAGTGACGTCAGAAGAGATCGATTATTGATTGTCATTGATTTGTGTTCTTTATTATATAAAACCAAAACAGATAAGTAGTTATAAACTTAGCATACTCGAAAAAAAAAGGTTATTTAAAGAATAGTGGGGTAGATTGTCATTGATTTGTGTTCTTTATTATATAAAACCAAAACAGATAAGTAGTTACAAACGTACCATAATCGAACAAAATAGTTTATTTAAAAATGGGGGGTGGGGGGGGGGGGGGGGGGCGGGGGGGGGGGGGGAAACAGCTGACAGGCAAACACATAAAACACGCTTTACATTTGAATTCCGCATATCCCATTCCCCCATATGCGCCCTTCTGAATAATTCTGGATAATGTAATAATATTTTTATCGACCGATAATGTAAAACTTTTCGGAGAAAGGGTTAAACAAGGTGAACAAGGTGAACAATGGAGCCTAATGCAGAATCTGCTATAGATAATTTTCACATTTGCTATCCTGGACAACTCCAGAGCACTTCCGAAATCAAAGCGCATTCGGCGCGCAAACATCTCACAAAATCAACTAATTTCCTTTTCACGTCGACTCTCTTTTCAGAGAGGTTTTTGCTAAAGGTTTCGGACAAATTGCGATAGTGCATATAATGTTCCTTCGGGAAAATCGCTAACATTGCGATAGGTGCATTATTCTTAATTTTCAGAACGCCTGGAAATCACGTGCAGGCTACAAACCTTCGGGCAGGTGACGTCGACAACAGAATCAAAGACCATTCGCAACATCTCTCGCTCACTTCTTTGAAGCATCTAGGTTTCCATATCGGCTCTACTTAGATTCCCGCCAAAAGTTTGCAAGATCAAAGTTATCATCAAAGTTTTGCAATGCCATTTAGCCGATTGCTCCAGCAATAGTTTATTTAAATGAAAGCAGTGATAAAATCTTCATATGTATTGTAAATAACAAACACGCAACGTAAACCATTCATCAACACGTGTTGCTAACGGACATATTGTGTATATAGCAACAGTGAATTATTTTCTGTCCCGTTGCCTTCCGGCTAGCAAAATGTCAAGATTGTTAACACACCGATCCGTCGAAATACACACGAGGCATGATCCCGAATAATGAAGGGATTGACCGATATTCACGAATGAATTAAAAAAAGACCAGAATGAATGAAAACACAAACATATTAAGAGAGGAAGAGTTTTTGCTGAGTAGTTCACCGCCTACAACGGGCACCACGTGGAGTGCATTGGCAAGTGTTGACTATATGTTGGGGATTTACAGCTAGAGCTGGATACCTGACCATGATGGGAGCCTAGTTTATCCGTATCTCGAGAAAAAAGGATTTTCCGGAACTAACTAACTAGAAAACTATTGTTATCGAGATTTTGCCTGGCTAAGTTCCCACCATGGCCAGGTAGGGACACACCAGCAGTAAATACCCGGTGACATCAAAATTTGGACGATCTTCCATGTCGAAAAAGCAGAAACATGTTCGGCAATTTCAGTGTCCTCCTGAAATTGGTGAAAGTGGTTTCGTGCATTTATAAAATAACCATCCAGTGGATCCGAATGAGAGATGACAAAGAGAATATCAACGTAGAATTCCCTTCGAAATCACGCCAAAACAAATTATGATCAACAACTTCAAAGAAGCGAGAAATAGATAATTTCTCATGAAGATGAGAAACCAACGAAAAGTAGGTTGTATTTTTTAGCTTCAAAATAATGAAATTATCGACTTCACACGATCAGAAAATTTGAAAAAGTGGACAAGGTGGTCTTAAAACACGGGGGACAATGATGCTGGGGAGAAGCCCGATGAGGAAGGGCATTCATAGGCCAAGCGATTGGGATGAATCGTTGACACCTCTGGGTACCTGCGACTCTGGAGACCTTCGAATTTGGTGGCCAACCACTACTAAAAAACTGGGATTACTGGCATCGAAGACCACCGAAGACCCCCGCCTTTGGGGCCTGTTTGCTGGCTGTCGAGCAAAACACAAGTTTTGGGGTCTGGAAAACTGTTCGCGACACCCCGCCCCCTCCTAAGCTGTAAGTTTGTACGCCTCTATGTCTTGGACGCCAACGCACAGGCGGCCATACAGATGTATATGAATTTGTATTTCCTAATTTGAATTTATACGATTATTTTAAGGATACTGTCTGCTGATTTGCATTAGTAATATGAAGGTGGATATCGACGGTCTAGAATTATAAGATCGTAAGTGTTACTTACGACCTTACATGACCGTAGCAAAAATACACAGTACACGATTGCGCAACTTTCAGTTTGGTACCCGTTCTCATATCAGTTGGCTTGAGGAGGGATTTATGCATCTATTTTTTGTCGTAAGTGAAAGCAGATATGCTATATTTTGCAAATAGGTCGTACTACAAGGCTATAATCATACAGGTTGTATGTGGTAGATACGACCTTAATATTTATAAAAAGTTTGAGTCATAACTGGTAGATACGACCTTATTATCTTAAGCTTGCATATAAATATACTCACTTACGACCTTCTTTTCACTTCTATGAAATAAAATAATATGTACACGTGTATATGAAGTGTATGTGGACATGCGGACATAGTATGTATGAAAAGATAGGTACGGGGCATAATATGTAAAAGAAATAGAATATAAGATATAAAATCGAAAAAATGTAAGATATACCTGAAGGTATACGGGGACATATAAATTGTACGGAGGAATATTGTTGCAATAAAATTAAATATTGACTATGTAGATATAATATGTAAATATATAAGGTTATGGTGACTTAATATGAAGGATATAGAGAGTACGCAGGCATATTACAAAAGCCTTTAGAGAGTACGGAGACCATATTATGAAAGTCATGGGGTTATACTATATAAGTATATAAACAGTACGGGGACATATTATGTAAGTCATGGGGTTATACTATACAAGTATTATAACAGTACGGGTACATAACAGTACGTTGGACATATTATGTAAGTCATTGGGTTATACTAGATAAGTATATAAACATTACGGGGACATTATTATGTAAGGATATAGAGGGTATGGGGCATATTATGCATGGATGTATAGAGCATGGGGATTTATAGTAATTATGTGAGTATATTATATAGAGAGTATGCGGACATATTATATAAGGATATATTAGAGTTATGTGTGATATGATATTTAGGGATAAATATGGGTGATGGGTAATAACAGTATATTATGTAATAAGTATATTAGAGAGTGTGTTGACATATGATATGTGGATATAATATTATGTAAATAATATAGAGAGTTAGTAAAATATTATACAGGATATATAGTTTATGGGAATATAATTATGCAAGGTTACTGAGGGTATTGCATAATAT